>PVJO010008769.1:0-73199 GCA_004026905.1 Hystrix cristata
GAACATGTATTGGTACATTCTACATACAATGGTCACATTCATTACATTTATTCTGTACCTATACATGATGTATCTTGGTTCTCCCCCTCTCCCCCACCCCTCCCATCTGCTCCCTCCCTATTTACAGCAGGTTCATTCATCATTTTCCATATTTTCCCATTCCCCTCTTTCCCCTGTTGCCTTTCTGCTTTTCCCCTTCTTTCCTTCTAGTACTCCTCTCCTCTGCACACCAGCCTCCTTTTATATAATATCTATTACACCTCTTTGTCCTTATTTACAGTTATGGTTTCTCATATCAGAGAAACAATTCGATGTGTACTCATGAGTGTCTGATTTATTTCACTTAAGAGTATGTTCTCAAGGAACATCCATTTATATATGAATGACTCTAGTTTGTCCTTTTTTATGGCAGTGTAGTACTCCATTGTGTAGAAGAACCACATCTTCTTCAGCCATTTGTTGGTTGTTGGGCATTTAGGTTGTTTCCAAGGCTTAGCTATTACAAATTGTGTTGCTATGAACATGGTGGTGCATACATCCTTGTGGTATGACGATTTTAATTCTTCCGGGAATATCCCCAGTAGGGGAATAGCTGGGTCAAATGGAACCTCCAGTTGTAGTTTTTTGAGGAATCTCCATATTGATTTCCACAGTGGCTAGACCAGTCTACATTCCCACCAACAGTGGAGGAGTATTCCTTTTTCCCCACAGCCCCGCCAGCATTTGTTATTGGTTGATTTTTCCATATACGCGGTTCTTTCTGGAGTGAGGTGGAATCTTAACGTTGTTTTGATTTGCATCTCTCGAATGACTAGTGATGTTGAACATTTATTCATAGCTGTGCAGGTTAAATGGAATGATTTTATGAAGACTATTGTACAGTAGTTGCTTAGGCAGTGTTACTTCAGAGTTTAGACAAGAAATGGTACCTGATGAACAAGCTCTTTGGAAAATCTTTTCTCCTGCTCTGACAATTTTTTTAATGTAGTCCCTTCTCAGCTGGGTATGAACCTGGAGGAAAAGGATAGTGGAGGCCCTGGTTGTTGTCTGCAGCTAACAGCCAGTGCTGCTGTTACCATAGTGATGTTGCTTCCAGTGCTCTAAGCACCAGGGAGAGGGAGCAGAGACGGTATTTTTTTTTTAAAACCATAGTCTACACTATCTCCTTAAATGTGCATTGTAACAGCTCTAATTTTTAAAGTTATATTTCTTCCTTGACTCTTCTTTCGGAGGTAATTTTTTCTAATATGACTGTAAGTTCAGAATAAGGTCCCACAAAACCCTTTTGGCACAGGAACTTCAGCCGTGGTAGCCAGAGTAGTATGGCTTGCGGCCCCAGTCATAGTAAAATGGGTACTGGAAATAAACTTGCAATTATACATAATGCCAGGAGCAGTACTACTTCTCAGGAGAAGACCAAATCAAACAAACAAATAAACAAACAAATCTCCCCGAAACAAAACAACCAAAATCTTAGACATTTCATGTGGTATCTGACACATATTTTCTGTCTTATCCAAGGTATCCTCAATCTGGCATCTGGAGTGGTGGATTTACTTCAGTTCTATTTCCCAGAATCTTTTGATCGCCTTCCAAGGGATTCTGGCCTCTTTGATGGTCCCAAACCAACTGTTTTGGAGTCTTGTAGTGTAAGTGACTTGGCAATTTTGCTAAGAGGGAACAAAAGGAAAACCCAGCCCATCGAATTTGGTGCCCACCAGGTGAGCTCCTTGGGATTGTATGTTTTGAAATAAAAGACAGTTTGCAATTTAAAAAAAGGTTTGCAAAATTAAATTATTCCACAAAGTGTAGGATTCAGTAGGCCTTGTCCCAGAATGAGTCAGTTCCAGAGATAGGTGAGTGACTTAATTGTCTTATTATTTTCCCTGTCCTGGCTGGCCAGGTCCTTGCTGGCCATAAAGACATTATCTTTCTCTCATGAAACAGACAGAGCTTTCCCATTGTTTTTCTTTATAGAATTTGATGCTGTTTTGTTTTTCTTTAGGTAATCCTAGTTGCCAATGAAATGGCAAAGGAGAAAATTCCAGAAGAGTTGGGGTTAGCACTTGTGCTAACAGTTTATGAAGCAAAAGGCTTGGAATTTGATGATGTTCTCCTTTACAACTTCTTTACCGATTCTGAGGTATATCATACTGCATTCTTTTCATACAATCCAGTCTATGTATGAGCTGAACTTCACTCTGGGGAAGAGAATTTGGAGCTGAGGTTAAGAGTTTGTCACAGGTGCATGTGTTTGTGTCTTAGAGAATTATTTTAGATGTGGATTTTGGCAATGACTGTGGTTGTTTCACAGTATGTCATGGGCTGGTTCTCCCTGTGCCTTTCCCTAGCTCTCTTGTATTTATTTTCTGAATGCCTAGTACTCATGTGCCAGTTTCCAATTTTCATTAGCTACTGTTATGCTTGGCTCCCAGGGATGCCTAACTTGGAGCATGCTCTAAGGAGAGCCTTACAAATGAAGGTAAGGGTAGCAATGTCCACCCTATGAGGACAAGGTCAGTTCATAGAAAGAACAACTCCAGGAAGACAAATGAGACTTGGTTCCCTCCTGCTGAATCAGGTAATACGGGGGATAAGAACAGCCTCTCTGCCTGGGAACCCCTTTCTGGCATGGCTTCACTATCACTGCTTGCTGTCCATGTAGATCATGACAGCCAGAGAATCCCCAGATTGACCCTCCGTGACCTTTATGTCAGCCCATTGCTTTGACTTGCCTCCTGGGTTCTTTTCTCCCCAAACTTAGTTTATTATTGGTAGAGCTACCAACTCAAGACCAGTGTCCTGGATTTTCTAGCCACCCATTTATTTTTACCACCATCTTTTTTTGGGGACTCAGGCTGGCTGCAGACTGTGCTATGGAGTCTTCTTTGGGGACTTATCTGGCTGTGTACTGGTCTCTGTTAACAGACTTTGCATTACACATGGTATATGCTTGAAGGGGCTGTCTTTTACCTAAATCAGGAGCACTGTTGGCTTCAACACTTTAAAATGTGCCCCAGATTTGACCCTTTAAATAGAATCACTACTTTTTTTCTGGTCATTTTAAAATGTACTATTTACTTTAATAAAATATATGGCTACTATAGCTATGGGTACTTTATAGTTTATAAAGTACTTTTTGAATGTATTCTTTCATTATAGCAACCCTCTGAGGTTATATGTATTTTTATTACCTTTATTCTGTAGGTCAAGCCAAAAGTCACTGAGATGAGGTAAATTGCCCATAGTGCTAATGTAGGTGGCAGAGCCTGAAAATGAACTCAGATGGTTTGAGTTATAAAATCTTTTTCCATTAGACTTACTTCCTTTTAAAGCTTCACATGTGTATTGGCCTCACATCCTCCCATAATTAGTATATCATTGGTATTCCTTGTGTATATTCCTTTTCTTTTGAATTTTGCTAACAAAATGTGTGCACACTCATTAACCCTAGAACCATTTTTAATTTCTGAGTATTTTTCTTTTATTAATAAATTCATTGGTCAAGGTTGGACCGAGACTCTCCTAAAAGAGGCAGGGGTAAGACTTTGTCATTCCTGCCCTTCATGAAGTGCCAGTTGCATGCATGTGCCATTATGCAGCTGAAGGAGCTCTGGATATAAATACCCGTAACCTGTGATGGGCTCTGTGAAGAAAAATCCAACTGTTCTTTATCACCTTGATCCTAAAAAGAGCAAAGGCTTTACCTTGTACTGCTACTAAAGGCTCAACGAGTTGCATGAAATTAAAAAAAGATGCCAAATTGAATCTTTTGGTAACATCTGCTTCATGTTATTTACACAGTAAGACTTCTAAAGAAAACTTTTGGCCAAACATGGTGATGCACACCTCAAATGCCAGCTATTTCTGAGGCCGGGACAGGAGGATCAAAATTTGGAAACCACTCTGGGCAACTTAAGACACTGTCTCAAAATAAAATGCAAAGAAAAAAGGGCTGGAAATGTAACCCAGGGGTGGAGTACTTACTTAGCATGTGCAGGATTCCAGGCTCAATTTCCAGTATTGCAAAAACAAACAACAGTGTTTGATGTGGTACTTCTCAGTAGTAATGTAGTCATACATCGCCCTGACACAAAGTACACTCTTAGTTTATCATTTACAGTCTCCAGACCAAAAAGGGTCTGGAAACAGATGAAAGGAAAGGCTTTACTAACAGGAGAAGTAAGATAGATCAGATACATCCCCAGCCTCCATAGTCTGGTTTCTGGAGTTTCTTTTGAGGTGGCTGGCTGAAGGTTGCAGAAAGGTAGTGGTTATTTGACATGGGGAACATGGAGAGCTTCTCTGCCTCCCTGACCTCTTCTTCCATCCTGTTTATGTTTCAGGCAGGCACTTGGTTTGCAGCATCTCTCACCTGGGCCAGAATGGGAAGGAAAGGTCCTTCACGCCCCAGTTAGTGATTATTAGAGGATTTGTTTTGCCTGTTCAGTGTCATGGTTGCCAGGGTCAACATGGGAAAGGAATTAAGGGATGATTACACTAAATCTTTCTCTTGTAGGGTATTGCCTTATCTTTAGGGAAGGGCAGTTGTTCTTCCAGTCACCCAGACTATCCTCTGTGGGGATGTGGAAGGGAAATTGCCATTTCCACCCTGCCCTAGGGTGGTTGGTGTGTCTTTCAGAGTAAAACCCCACGTTTTTGCAGTTTCCAAGGCTTTTATTGGGGTTACTGCTACTGACCCAGTCCATTGTTGCTCCCTGAGGCTTCCGATCCTCTCCAGAATTACCTGTGTCAGCAGAGATAGGTTTCCCTCCCTGGGAGAGAGGGTCAGCTTTCTATACTGCTTTGTTTTTTTTTCTCTGCATTGTAGTTCATTTTTATAGCTTCTCTGTAATTTCTAGCTTTCTCTCAGTTCCCTCCTAATTCTTGTAGATCTTTTTTTCTCTTCACCAAGTTGTTTTCTAGAGGTTGGAGGTCCCAGAGAAGGTATATTTTGCTACGGGTTTCTTCGCTGCCATTTTTAGTTCTAATCCTTTTTTTTTAATATAACTATTCTTATTTAATGGACAGTGTTTAAGGCATTTAACTTAATTTAACCACAGAGTTTACATGGTATGGGTGATTTAAAGCAGATAAAATGTATCCACTTGATCTTTTCAGTTCCTTGAAAAGTTACATAGATGCAAAGTAGCACCATTTTATAAAAAGAAGAAAGCTAGGAAAGTTAACTAGTTACTCTTACAAGGCACAATAAAGTACAAAATTTGAAATTTTTTAGGAAATTTGGATTCTAAATAGTGCATGTAATCTGGGCACTTCAGGCTTTCTGGGGTCTGTAAATTGCAGCTTGCCGGGCAAATTTAGCCTACTGCCTGATTTTATACATTCTATGGATTAAGAATGGATTTTGCATTTTTGAGTGGCTGGAAAAAACCCAAAGGAGAATAGTATTCCTTGGCACACAGAAGTTATATGAAATTTAATTTTGTGTGTAGAATCAAAATTTTATTGGAACACAGCATACTCATTCATTCATATGTCAACTGGTTGCTTTAGCACCACAGTGGCAGAACTGAGTAGTTACAAGAGAGACCACATGACCTGAAAAGCCAGAAATACTTACTATATGACCCTTCAGGGGAAAAAAATGCCAACTTCTGTTCTACACAGTTGCCTTGGTTTTGAAGTTAGGGTAAAGGCAAAAAAATGGGTAAAATAGCAAGCATGGTACTTGTACTAGACACTTGGCATTGATTAACTTCTTTTATTGCTGCTCCCCCAAAGTGAGTGGTTCCATTATTTTCAATTTATAGAGCAAGAAATTCAATGTATCCAAGCTCACATAGTTAATCAGTGAAAGAACTGCATTATGAATTTGTCTTGTCTGATCTCCGAGTGTACCTTGGACAGTACACTCCACAACATCTGAATTTTCTTCCATCCTTTGTTGAATAATTCAGTTAGAAAATTCTGCTACATGTGTCTTAACTGATGACCCTAAGTGGCATTTCTTAATCCTGTCATGAGAAAGGGTAAGGATTCCTCTGTGTATATTGTTTGTTGAAATTCTGTATATTAGAATAACTTCCTGAGCCCTTAGTGTTCTTCTCCAAAGTGGGCACATTTACTTGGATTCTTGGCTGTCTTGGTCTAGGGAATTTTCATGGCAGCTTCTTTGATGCTGCCTGTCTTATCCCCCTCCAATCCATTCTGAGCCCATAGTGTGTCCCTCCTCCTCACAGCCAAAGTTGAAAGCCTCATGCTTCAATTGGGGTTCGATTTTTCATGAAGTTTGGGGAGGCCGTTCAAAAACATATTCTTTTGGTTTTTAATTTGTCATTTTTGTTCAGGCTTACAAGGAATGGAAGATCATATCTTCATTCACACCTCCATCATCTGACACCACAGTGAGAAACTGGCCATTGGTTGAAGTGCCCCTGGAGAAACCGAGTTCTTCTCAGGCTCGGTCCCTCACAGTGAATCCAGAAATGTACAAGGTAAAATTCTACCATTTGTCCACTTACTTATTTGTTATGGATCTAATAAACAAGGCATGGAAGAGAAATTAAGATGAAAAAATGGAGCCTTGCACTTGGCTGGTCTTTCTTTACATCAATAAAAGTGAGAGGAATGCAGAAGAGGGAAGGACAGAAACCCCATTGTTGAAAAACTTCCTTTTTCTCAGCAGAGACCTGGGCTTGATGGATGGGGTGCTGTTTGAAAGTGGAAAGAGAAGGGTAGTACCTTCTTTTTATCTGTGGAGCTCAACTGTAATCAAATTTTGATGCAGTCATGGGGAGATCTTGAGTAGTCTGGTACTAATGATAGTTAGAATAGAAATGTATGATTGGTTTAATTTTTAAAAGTCACAGCAATCATGTAAAATGAACCATTGGAATAAAATGAGTGAAGGCTACACTATCTTTGTAACTTCTGGTAAACCTATAATTATTTGAAAATGAAAATTTAAAACAATAATAGCAGATTCAAATGGGTCATGTTTACTTACCTTTTTGGATGGAAAGGGGTGGAGGTTTTGTTTTTTTTTGGTGGGGGTGCTGCTGGGAATTGAACTCAGGACCTGGTGCTGCTAGGTAAGCACTCTACCACTGAGCTAAATCCCCAACTCTTGGAGTTTCTTATACCCTCACTAGAGCCTCAGTTATTTGTTCTGCACCTACTAAGCGCTTGGTGTCCTGTTCATATCTATGTTGTACTTTTCGAAAATTTAACTTTTGTATTTTTCCAAAATCAGAGCAAGCCCATTTAAGTTTATCATATTGTAGTGTGGGCAAAAGGCTTATCATTTTTGTCCCCAATCTTATCCATAGCTTCTTAATGGAGAGCTGAAGCAACTGTATACTGCTATCACACGGGCTCGGGTCAACCTCTGGATCTTTGATGAAAACCTGGAGAAACGGGCTCCTGCTTTCAAATATTTCATTAGAAGAGATTTTGTCCAAGTTGTGAAGACAGATGAAAATAAAGGTAAGATCTCACTAAATTATTCTTATTGTTGGAGGAAGCAGGTTTCTCTCAACTATTCTTATGGTAAGGTATTAACAGTATACTTTGTTGTTTTGTTTTTTATAATGCTGGAGATTGAACCCAGTTCTCATGCATGCTAGGCAAGTGCTTCACCACTGAGCTACACTCCCAGACCAGGGTACAGTATTTTGAGAGCATTTCTTTTCCTTGGCACAGTCTTGTGAGAAATGAATATTCTTACTGATTTGTTAAGATGTGTGGGAAAGGGTGGATTGTAGTGGAGTGGGAGGGTTAACTCCTTCAGGGCAGATCTTTCACTTGTCGTTTAAGAGTGTTATGGAGAAAGGTTAGAGGAAATAGGCTCTGTAGGGAGGATACAAATTGCTGTGAAATTTTTGGTTGGTGATCAACAATGTCTATGAAAATAAATATTACACAGTCTAATTTGTAATTATATGAAACTAAAAACAACCTGAGTATCTGATGGAGAAAAGTATAAACAGTTTTTGGTGGAATACCATGCAGCCATTAAAGAGTCAGGTGAGTTTCCATTTAAGGATAGAGAAAGATGTTCAAAACACAATTGATTCAAAAATGCAAAATTTAAAGCAGTATAGATAACATTTTTTGAATTTTAAAGAACTTTATATTATACAATTACAAAAACTATATATGTACATTAGTATGTATCAGAATAGAATGTTTGCTCATGTGTTGTATGTTTACATATATACGAATACCTATTTAAGTGTATTTCTCAAACCTAATTCAATTCTTGTGTTTGTATATCAAGAATTAAGTTTGTGAAAATTTGAAAGGAATAATAGATTGTCTGAATCTAGTCCCTATATCTCACAAAACAAGAATCAAAGATTTGGGTAGTAAGGGATTCATCAGAGGATTTATCTGTGTCCATTTAGTTTCTTATTAGGGGTAGCAAAGGTTTATAAAGGGAGAGTTTGGAGATGGACTATGTATATCCTATAGCATGTATAACCTATTATCTGATGCAGAGTGTTTGTTGTATTACTTCTGGTGAGAGGATTGGAGGGTATGGAGTTGTTGAGTAAATACAGATGCCTTTTACTTTTCACCTTTATGCCTCATCTGGGCTTCTTGCAGAGTTTACAAGACGGTAACTTGTCATATATTGTCATAATTTATTGACTAGCTAATTAAAAAATGAAGTGAACATCTGAAGGTTAGTTACTGAGGTGACTCCTCTAGGCTGTTAATTCTCTAATGGCAGAAGAAGGAGAAGGGCCCAGGTACTCTACAGAAATTTTCTGGTTTCCTGAGCATTTCTTAGCTGATTTTGTGAAGGCCACTTCTCATAATTGCTGATGGCTCTACTGAAGACCAGGATTAGATGTTCCTAGGAATTGGCTATTATGGTATGATGGGGAAACTCAAAAGATTGGAATTTAAAAACTTGTCTTCTCAGGGTGATATTGGCTTCCATGAATGAGCCCTTTCAATTTCCTTGAACATCTTGAGGAGTATTGGTTATAGGTATAATTTCCCTAAAAGTTTTATAGAATTAGGCTGTGAATTCATCAGGTCCTGGGCTTTTTTAGTTGTTTGATTCTTTACTATTCAGTCAATTTCTTTACTTGTGATTGGGTTGTTGAGTATGTCTTCTTGAGTCAGTTTTCGTAGTTCATTTGTGTCTAGAAATTTGTCCGTTTCTTCCATATTTATTAGTTTGTTGGAATATAATTTTTCAAAATAGTTACCATCTTCTGGATTTCGGCAATATCGGTCATGATTTCACCTTTATTGTTTATAATTGCATTTATATTTGTCTTTTCTCTCTTTCTCTTAGTCTTGCTAGTGGTTTGTCTATTTTATTTATTCTTTCAAAGAACCAACTCTTTGCTTGATTTATTTGTTGTATAGTTTTTTGGTTTCAATTTCATTAATGTCTGCTTGCATCTTTATGATTTCCCTCCTTGGTTTCGGTTTGGGGCTGGTTTGTTGTTGTTTCTCTTGTATCTCAAGACTGTTCATAAGGTTGTTTATTTGGGCTTGTTCTGTTTTCTTTATGTGTGTGTTAATTTCATAAATTTTCCTCTTAGAACTGCTTTCAATGTGTCCCAAAGGTTTCTTTGAGTTGTGTGGTCATTGTTGTTATCTTCCAGAAATTTTTAAATTTCTTAATTTCTTCTGTGAGCCATTGGTTTTTTAGGAGTATGTTGTTAATTTGCCATGAGCTTTTCCCTTTTCTGATTTTTCTTCTTTCATTGATTTCTATTTTCATTTGCACTGTGATCAGATAATATGCATGTGATAATTTCAATTCTTTTATATTTACTTTGGCCAGCCTTGTGAACTAGTATGTGATCTATTTTGGAGAAAGTACCATGTGCTGCTGAAAAGAATGTATACTCTGTTGTGGAGGGGTGGCATACTCTGTATATATCTGTTAGACAGAAGACTAATATCTAGAATATACAAAGAACTCAAAAAAATTAAACTACTTAAAATCAGTAACTCAAGAAACGGGCCAGAGAAATGAACAAATACGTCATGGTGGAAGAAGTACAAATGCCCAAAAAATATATGAAAAGATGTTCAACATCTATGGCTATTAGAGAAATGCAAATTAAAACAACTCTTAAGATTCTTCCTTACCCCAGAAAGAATGTCAGTCATTAGGAAGTCAAACAGTAACAAATGTTGGTGTGGCAGTGGTGAAAAGGGAACCCTCCTACACTGTTGGTGGGAATGCAAACTAGTACAACCATTATGGAAATCAGTATGGAGAGTTCTCAAAAACCTGAAAGTAGAAATCCCATATGACTCAGCCATTCCCCTGCTAGGTATCTTCCCTGAAGAGCTAAAGACATCGTATTACAGAGATACTTGTACAACAATGTTTATAACAGCACAATTTGTAATAGCTAAATTCTGGAAGCAACCTGTATACCCATGAATAGATAACTGGTTAAACAAAATGTGGTATCAATACATAATGGAATACTATTCAGCTATAAAGAATGACAAACTAAGAGTCATTTATAGGAAAATGAATGGACCTGGAAAATACAATGTTGAGTGAAATAAATCAGACTTGCAAGCTTGAATACTGTATGGTATCCCTCATTTGAGTGAGGCAAAATGGAAACAAAAGAAAAGGGTAAACAATGGATACAAAAAGGGAAAGTGTTAGATATAAACTAGTAGGCAAAAGGTTCAAGGGAACAAGAAGAGGGCAAAGGGGGAGGGGAATGGGATTCCAGAGGAATAATGATATCTTAAAAATAAGAACCTAATAACCCATACTTAAAACAGTGACATGAAGTACTACAGTAACTTTATGTAGTTGTGACTTAATGCTGCATTTATGTGGTAGTTTACATTGCTCACTGTCATAAACAAAAAGCACAATGTATTGTGGTCTGTAAGCTTGTGTAATGGCCTGTAAGTTTGTGTAATTTTGCATAAATTTTAATAATCTATTAAAAATAAATAGAGCAAAATGTTAAAAAAAAAAAACCTGTCTTCTCATAAAACCTTTCCACCTAAGTAGTCACATGACTTTGTTCAAGCCCCACTTTCTCTCCATGGGCCTTTACCTCTTTGGCTAAAAGGAAAAGGAATGTGTTGGCCTAGCATGGTCATTCTCAATCTTTCCTGCAACTCATTTCTTTTAATCTCAAAATATATTCTAACCCCCACTGTAAGATATTTTGAAGCCAGACATTATTTTTAATTTAAAATTTCAAAATGAAAAAGGATTACAATTTATTTTATGACTTGGTAGCATTAAGAATGCAAGAAAAGCCAGGTGAGGTGGGGCACACCTGTAATCCCAGCACTTGGGAGGCCAGGGGAGGAAGATTGCCATGAGTTCGAGGTCAGCCTGGGCTACATAGTGAGGTCAAGGCCAGCCTGAACTACACAGTGAGACCCTGTCTCAAAAAAAAAATAAGAAGAGAAAAAGAATCCAATAAAAGAAATATATTCTTAGTTATAAATTACAATTTCACATGGCAAAGTCCTTCAGAGCATCTGTTTCTACTGTGCGGGGGAACTTGGGGTGAGTGTAATGACTTTGCAGTATGGGTTTCTTCAGTATGATGCCTGAAGAGTTCATTGGTCCTCTTCAGAGATTCAGGGTTTTGCTGTGGGAATAAAATCTCTCCAGGGCAGTAATAGCACCCAAAGAGTTAGAACAAGATAGTATGAAGTCATCTCTGTTACTGGGGACTAGCAGAGAGAGAAAGAGTAGGGAAGTCTGAGACCATAAAGCTTAACATATGTTTTTGTACCTTCTAAATAAATCTACATGTCTGTCTTTGTCCTTCTGTTGCTGTCCAATGGCCTGGGTATCTCCTTCTCCAGCTCTGATTTGGTCGTCCATGTTGTCCTGACATTCACTGTCTTTATTGTGCATCCTAAAGTTGTACAGTGTCACTTATTGCTGGTGATAGTCTTGGAGCCATGGGTTGGGAGGGCTAATAGAATCACCAGCAGTCTGGTGTGGAACAGAAGGGACAGACAGAAGATAGTTGCAATAGGCTGTGTCCATCAGTAGAGATGTGTCAGACTGCTTATTTTGAAGAAGACAAGTTCTGCACGTTTGGAAATACAGATGGTCCCTGACTTATGAAGGTTTGACTTAGAATTTTTCAGCTTTACCATGGTAAAAAAAGCATGTACTAGAAAGTAATATGGATTCAGTAGAAACTGTATTTTGAATTTTTAGTTTTGATCTTTGTTTTATTCATGCATGTTGGAGTATGTGATGTTTACATTAATCTTAGGGAGTGGGTACATATACCAAACATATATTGATTCTTTTTATTTCCCTTTTCTTCCCTTCCCACCTCCTGTCATCCATCTCTAGATCCCCTTTACTCATTTTCATCATTATTATTATTTAGTTCATGTCTGTGACATACAAACATTGCATTCATTGAGGGTAGTTGGTACATGTACATGACTCATTTAAAATCTTTTTACTCCCCTCCTCCAACTCTCGGTCCCCTTCTGACTTGCAAAAGATCTCCTTGTTTCCTTTTACAAATCTTTTAATTTGCTTTTTAGTTGCACTTTGTATTACTCAAATGAGAGAAACCATAAGGTATTTAAGTTTGTGTGTCTGATTTATTTCACTTAACATTATTCTTTCAAGGTGTATCCATTTTCTTACTAATGTCTCAAAATTATCCTTCTTTATAGCTGAGTAATACTCCATTATTATTCAGGTATCACATTTTCTTTTTCTTTAACTAGTCATCTATTAATGGAAATATAGTTGCCCCAAGATTTAGGTATTATGAATTGTGCTGCCACAAACATTGATATATATACATCTCTTTAGTATTAGGTCTTTAGTTCTTTTGGGAAGATACCTAGAAGGGGAATAGCTGGGTCAAATGGAATTTCTAGTTTTGAGAAATCTCTGTAATGATTTCCATAGTGGTTTTACTAGTTCATATTCCCACCAACAATGTCAAAGGATTTCTTTTTCTCCACAGCCATGCCAACATTTGTTATTATTTGCTTTCTTGATGATTGCCATTCTTTCAGCCGTAACAAGAAATCTTAGTGTTGTTTCAATTTTCATTTTCCTAGTGGCCAGTGATGTTGAACATTTTTGCATATGTGTATGGACCATTTGTACTTCTTTTTCTGAGAAATGTCTATTCATTTCACTTGCCCATTTTTGATTGGCCTTTTATTTTGTGGGGGGGGTCTAATTTTTTTTGAAATTTTTCTATGTGCTAGGTATTAGTCCTTTGTCTGAGGAATAACTGGCAAATTTTGTTTCCCATTCTGTAAGTTGTCTCTGCAGTCTGTTGGTTTTTTCCTTTGCTGTACAGAGGATTTTTAATTTGTTATGATTCCATTTGTTCATTCTTACTATTTTTTTTTGTACAATTTAAGTTCTGTTCAGAAAATCCTTACTAACCCCAGTGTCTTCAAGAATTTTGCCTATTTGATCTTCCAGTAGGTTAACTGTTTCTGTTTCAATCTTTAGATCTTTGCTCTATTTTGATTTTATTTATTTATTTATTTATTTATTTATTTATTTATTTATTTTTTTGTGGTGCTGGGGATCGAACTCAGGGCCTTGTGCTTGCAAGGCAAGCACTCTAATCACTGAGCTAAATCCCCAGCCCCTTGATTTTATTTTAGTACCTGTTGAGAGATATGGATCCAGTGTCAGTCATCTGCATATGGATAGTGAGTTTTCCCAGCACCATTTGCTGAAGAGGCTATCTTGCTCCAATACATGGTTTTGGCCCCTTTGTCAAAGATCAAATAGCCGAATTTGCCTAGGGTTGTTTCTGCGTCCCCTGTTCTGTTCCATTGATATAGATATCTGTTTTGTGCTGATAGCAGTATCCTTTATCTATTCTGAAAAAAAAAACAAAAGACTGAAGAGGACATCAGAAAATGGAAAGATATCCCCAGCTCTTACATAAGCAGAACTCATGTTGTCAAAATGTCCATTCTCCCAAAATTGATATATAGATTAAATACAATCTCAATAAAAATACCTACAGTATTCCTCACAGAATTAGAGAAAACAACCCTAAAATTGATATGAAACTAGAAGAGATCTGAAATGCTAAAAGCAGTCGTAAGCAACAGTAGCAAAGCAGGAGGCATCCCAGTACCTGATTTCCGATTATACTATCAGGTTACAGTATAAGGCTTCAGATTATACTACAAGGCTACCAGAGATGAGTTTGGAAGTGGTCTTTCCCTTTCAATTTCATTGAAGAGTTGGAGGAGTATTGGTGTTATAATGTCTTTTAGAATTGAGCAGTGAATCCATCAGGTCCTGAACTTCTTTAGTTCATATTTTTAAAAATTACTGCCACAATTTCATTGCTTGTTATTGGATTGTTCAGAATTTTTATGTCTTCTTGATTTAGTGTTGATAATTCATGTAAGTCTAAGAATCCGTGCATTTCCTCAAAATTTTCAAATTTGTTGGAAAACAAGTTTTCATAGACATTACTATCTTTTGAATTTCAATAGTGTCTGTTGTGATTTTGCTTTTGCCATTTCTAATTGCATTAATGTGAGTCTTTTATATCTTTCTTTTTTTTTATTTTTTACCAAGAACATGTATTGGTACATTGTATACATAATGATGTGGTTTTTCTACACAATGGAGTACTACACCGCCATAAAGAAGGATAAACTAGAGTCATTTGTATGTTAAATGGATGTTCCTTGAGAACATACTATTAAGTGAAATAAATCAGACACTTATATCTTTCTTTTTTAAATTTAGCTAGTAGTTTATCTATTTTGTTATATTTTTCAAAGAACCAGCTCTTCAATTCATTTTTTGTCTTTTTTAGTCTCAATTTCATTAGTTTCTGCTCTGATCTTTATATTTCCCCTTTTAAAATTCAGTTTGGGGTTGGATTGTTGGTTTTTGAATATCTTGAGGGTCATCATTATGTTATTTATTTGAGCTCATTCTGTTTTTCTAATATGAACATTTTCTGCAAGAAGCTTCCCTCTTAGGACTACTTTCATTGCATCCCATAGCTTCTGGTGTGCTGTACTGGGATTATCATTTCATTCCAGAAATTATTTTATTTCTTTCTTAATTTCTTCTGTGGCCCATTGGCGTTCAGGAGTGTTATTGAGTTTCTAGGTGTTTATAAATTTTCTATGGTTTCTTCTGTGATACATTTCTAGTTTCAATGCCCTATGGTTTGATAATAAACATGAGGTGATTTAAATTCTTTTGTGTTTATTTAAGCATGCTTTCTGGGCAGTACAGTGGTTCCTCAGTTTACAAACTTAATTTGTTTTGTGATTTTGGGGAAGATGGCTGTGTTTGTATTTTTGGGGGAAGGATGGCTATGGTCATGTTTGTCACCCAATGCAGAGTTTGTGAATGGAAGCAAAATTTCAACCATCACTTTTGTTTGAGAACCAAATTGTTTGCAAATAGAAGTGTTTGTGAATCAAGGTATTGCTGTATGTGGTCTATTTTGGAGAAAGTTTCTGTACTGCTGAAAAGAATGTGTATTCTTTTGTTGTATAGTAGAATACTCACTAGATAGCTATTTAATTCATTTGGTTGAAGATGTGGTTCAACTCTGATACTATTGTTGAGTTTTTGTTTAGTTAATCATCTCTTTGTGAAAATGGTGTATTGAGGTCACCTATTATGATTGCGTTGGTATTTATTTGATTTTTTTAATGTCCTGGAGTATTTGTTTTATGAAGATAGTTGCTCCAGTATTTGGTGCATATATATTTACAAATGTTAACTCTGCCTATTGGATTGTTGTCTTAACTAGTGTGTAGTAACCTTCTTTGCTTCTTCTGATCATTTTTAGCTTGCAGTTTACTTTTTCTGAAAGGAAAATTGGTCTGGGTGCATGAAATACTGTTTTCCATCCTTTAATTTTTAGTCTATGAATATATTTTTGGATTAGATGAGTTTCTTGAATGCAGACAGACTCCAGGATTCTGTTTTTTGATCCACACTATCAATCTATGTCTTTTAATAGGGGACTTGTGGAATTAATATGGAGAGTTATTACTAAAAGGCATTGATTTATTCCTGACATTTAGTTCTTTTTCTGTTAATGACTCCTTTCTTTTCTTTCTTTTTTTTTCCCTTTATCTCTTTGCCTTGCTTGATGTATTCATTCCACCTGAGTTTTTTACTTTATTGGCTACATTGTCTCTGCCTAGGATATTGCATATTTTCTGGTATTCTGGTTTGGTGTTCATGTGTCTCTTAAGTTTTTTTTTTTTTCATGGAATGACTTTATTTATCCATCTGTTTTTAAAGAAAGTTTTGTACTGTTTGTTAATCTGGGTTGAAAGTTATTTGGTTTTAGAGCTTGAAATACTTCACTACAAGTTCTCTTGGACTTTAAAGTTTGTGTCGAGAAGTCTCCTGTTATCCTAATGAGTTTATCTTTATACATGATTTTTTTTTGTTTTTCTCTTTTAAGAGAATCTTAAAAATTTTATCAGCTTTTAAAATTCTGTCTATTTGTTGGACGTCTGGAAGTTTGAGTAAGATGTGATGTGCTGAGGTTTTTTCATCATAGTTGTTTGGTGTCCTGTTGTAAGCCTTGCTTATCTGTATGCTAAAGTATTTCCTTATCTGTATGTTGAAATTTTCTAGTATGATTTCTGTTAATAAATTTTTATGCCATTTGTGGTGTGTTCTAGTTTCTAACTCCAGTTAGCTTTAAGTTGGTCTTCTTAGCATTGTCAAATAGATGTTGGATGAATTTTTCTTGTTCTCTTGTTTTTAAGGCTTCTTAGCATTGTCTAATAGGTGTTGCTTGAATTTTTCTTGTGCTCTTGTTTTTAAGGCTCATCTTGTAATTTAACATCATTTTGTCCTTGATTTCTTCTGAAACTTTCTCTTCAAATTAATCATTTCTGCAATTTATAGATGCTATACACTTTTAATTTCTGGTATTTCTGTCTTATATCTTTTTTGTGGAGTCTGTGTCTTTGATAAATTTGTCATTCATGTTTTGAACCATTTTGGTCAGATCTTCCAATTTTTTATTTGTTTCTCCCATATCCCTATTGGTCATTTTGTATGAGAATTCTGTAAACTTTTGGATCATGTCCTCTTTGAATTTGCCAAGCTTCTTTAATTCTTCTTTAATCAGTTTGCAAAGCTTCACTATGTGGCATCTGCTTTCCTCTCCTCTGGTGTCCCCTGGATCTGCCTTGAGAGAGTTGGGAGAACATGGCCTTTTCTTTGCCTTATTTTCCCGTGTTCGTGTGTGTGTGTGTGTGTGTGTGTGTGTTTTGTGTTGAGGTTTGAGGTTAAATAGGGTGAAGAGAGATTTTAGTTGAAGATGAAGATGAAGATCTTTTTAGTTAGATACTGCCTTCCAGTGATGTAATTTCAGCCTTATTTGTCCAGACATAATATTTACCCATTCAGCTATTTAATTTAAGTGGTTTGGACCCTGTTGCTGTGTTTTGAGGAAAGAAGTACTGCTGGTTATAATAGCATCAACAGATTTACCATACATTGCTTATATGTGATAAACCTTGCATTTATACTTTTACCCTTTATCAATACTTTTTGCAGCCCATATTTTATTGTTATTAGCGGTAGTCTTCAGTGTGGGAGGAAAGGTGAAGGGAAGATATGGAGGGATAGCTGAATGAGGAGCATAAGTCTGAAGGAGGAGAGATAGGAGAAATGATAATATATTTTTAAGATATCATTATTTTAAAAATAAGAACCTAATAATCCAAACTTAAAACAGTGACAGGTACAGTAACTTTATGTAGTTGTGACTTAATGCTGCATTTATGTGGTTGTTTAGATTGATCACTGTCATAAAAGGCACAATGTATTGTGATCTGTCAGCTTGAGTAATGGCCTGTAAGTTTGTGTAATTTTGGATAAATTTTAATAAAAATCTATAACAGAAAAGAAATGATAATGTATTTATGCACCTGTAAATGGAGAAGAAGCAAGGGAAAACAGGGCTAGGTAAAATAAGGAGAAGCAAAGAAAATAGAATAGAGAGGACAAGAGGGTTAATATGAGAAAAGATAGGAGTAACTGAGAGAGAGCAGAATGTAATGAACAAGAAACTTGAAAAGAATTTAAAAAGTGGGAGAAACAAAATATGAGAAAATAGTATTACCATGGAGCTTGAATTGAAGGAATGAAATAGGCAGACAAGAAGAGGGAAATAAACACCAAGTAAATAAAAGAAAAAAAATCCAGCAGGAACCCAGATCAAATCCAACAAGAGAATGTACATGCTATTCCCATGTGAATGCTATGCTAAAAAGCGTGCGTGTTTGCACAGTTCCCTCCTTGCCTTAGTTGCAGTTTGATTGCAGGCAGCCACACCAATTTCCCCTCTTCCTTTGCACTCAAAATTTGAACTAATCCTTTCTCAATAATTCTCCCCTCCAGCGAGCAGACAGAATCTGATGCTGTACTTGGACTTGGCTTAGGGACTCTTGCCCCTCAGGCATGATGGCATAGTAGGTGAGCTAATTCACCTGCCTGGGGTGGGGTTCACAGGAGTCTGTGTATGGGTGTGCCCACACATGGGAGGAAGTTGGGAGTCCGAAGGCCCTGTTCACTTGTTTATTCTCTCCCTCCCCAGATTGTGGAGGGGCTACCCTGACCTGCAGTGAGTGCTGACGAAGATGATGCCAGGCTGCAGTGTTCCCTAGTGTTTGGAGGGGAGGTGATGGGAAGAAGGGGCTGATGTATGCAGTGTCTGTCCAGGAGTCCAGCCTCTGTGGTGCTCTTTCATTCCCTTAGGCCAGTAGTGGCAAATTTATGGTACCAGTGTTGTTTGTTTTTTTCTTTTAAGACAAAAGATGTTAATGTATGAGTTGATTTTTCTAAACGGAAATCTCAGTATTCAGGTTTAATTGCAGTGTTGGCACTTGGAGATAAATAAGAGGGTTTTGGGTTGCAGTTTGGGCGCTCCTCCCTAAAAGGTTCACCATTACTGCCCTAGGCTGTTTGGGACACTTTCATTATGGCTGCTCCACAGAGGGGGAGGACCTGGAGCAGTGCAGACTCCTTTTCAGTGTCCTCCCCCACTACAGAATACCTGTAACTTCAGTGACTCTTCTCTGAAAACCTCTGACATGACTCCTCCTCTAGTCAGCCATGTTGGCTCTCTCCCTTTAGTTTTGATCTTACCCCTAGCTAGCATATGTAGGATGCTTGACAGTGGATGTGATCTATAGTTCCCAGTCATCCACACAATCATGAGCATAAACAAGCAATACTCAACAGTGTACTGTGTCACTGAGCAATAATGTTTGTTAGGCTAGGTGTTACTAAATAGATTTTTTTCATTTAGAGTATTTTCAGTTTACCATGGGCTTTTATTGAGATGCAACCCAATGAAGTCAAGTAGCATTTGTACTATAAAGTCCTATTAGTTTGTTCCTTGCTAAAGCTCCTACCTGGGATTTTGTTAAGAGATTCTTGGCTTTGGATTTTCAAGGAGGAATTAGTAATTGCTATGTACCGATTCATAGCCATGGAAAAGAAAATTAGATCAAAATTTTTAAAAAACTAAGCCACATCCTTTCCCACCTCTATACCTTCTTCTTCTGAAACCCATACCAATCTGGCTTGGTAAACTAAAATGTATTTTAAACAAAGACTAAAAAGAGGAACACAGGCTTATTAGCCTGCTGTGGCTACCGTAGCAAAATACCACAGACTGAGTGGTTTAAACAACAGAAGTTTATTTTGTCATAGTTCTAGTGGTTAGAAGTGCAAGACCAAGGTGTTGGTAGGGTTGATTTCCTCTGAGACTTCTTTCTTTTGCTTGCAGATGGCCACCTTCTCTCCTTATCCCACAGTCCTTCCTCTGTGCTCCTCCTTGTGTTTGTGTATGTCCTAATTTCCTTCCCTTACAAGAACATTAGTCAGGTTGAATTAGAGCCCACCCTAAAGGCTTCATTTTAAGTTAATCACCTCTTTAAAGGCTGTCTCTAAATGCAGTCACGTTCTGAGGAAATAGGGATTATGACTTCAACGAATGAATTTTCGCAGGAATACAGTTCAGCCCATAATAGCCGTAAGTGAATGAATTACCAGAGAAGAAAAACCACTTTTCTTTTTCATTTTAGACTTTGATGATAGCATGTTTGTAAAGACCTCAACTCCTGAGGAGTGGATCGCACAAGGAGAATATTATGCCAAGCACCAGTGCTGGAAGGTAAGGGCTGGACCAGGGGCCAGGGGTGAAGGTGTCTTGTGTCCACTGGCCTTGTGAGGACTCATGGGCAGGTTCCTACATTTGTGTTGGTTATCTATCAGGACAAGGTGGGGGATAAGGGTGCTTGTGCCACTTCTTCTGAAATATCAGGTCAGCCTGAGATGAGGAGAGCTCCTGTCCTGCTCCCCATCCAGCCAGTGTAGGCATGACAACCCTTCATTTTGGCCAAGTGCCCAAATATACTGACAGGTAAATGGAGGATCATGGCCTTTTCCCTACCCAGGAATCCTATTTTCTTTCCCTTCTGTGCTCTTTGGTAAAAAACTTTAGCTGTCATCATATTGCATTTTAAAGCAGTGGCAGGGTGGTCTCTTGTTTGTGTTTTCAGACTGATCAGAGATAGCCTTTATTGCCAATCTGAGTCTGGTGCGCATGAGTTAAGCTTTATCACCAGATTACACTGACAACCTCCAGCCTCAAACATCACAGTGAGGCTGAGCAGTCTTCTTTCTGGAAACGTTACCTCTGTAACGGGCCTTATGAACTATTGACACCAGATTAAATAAAGAACTCATCACTTTCCCTACATTCTCATCCCTATACCTTATGGAGTATTAGGGAGTACCAAGGCAGATGTCTTCCAATGGGTATTGGCAATAATGTCTTTACCTGCAGGTTTCAAAAACTCTACTAAGAGAGTAGTATTAGTTTAAATGTTTTAAAATGGTTTTAGGGTTGATTTTGTAGTTCAACAAAGTCAACATGAGCCCAGTCTTATTCCATCTCTTCCTTGTGTCATCTGCAGCTTGTCAGAGATGTTCTTCTTCATGGTTGCATAATGACTGTCAGAGCAGCTCCAAGCATTCTGTTTCCCTCAGTAATAACTCAAACAGGAACGAAGAGCAGGCTCTTTCTCCTCATGCCTGTCCCACCACCACCCCTCACCGCCCTGGAATTTTCTCATACATCTCATTGGTCAACATGAGGTCACATGCCCCCTCCTAGCTACAAAGGATTCTGGTAGTGCAGTCCCATCTGGCAGTTTCAAGCTCTTTATGGGAGTTAGGTTCTGCCATCAGACAAGAAATGGAGAGGAGAGCTGTGGGTAACCAACAGCATGGTTACAGTGGGGGCAGTACCACATAGAAATATGCACTTCCCTAGGAAATGACTGCCCAGGTACTTGGGGTAGCCTGCTAACCCATTCCTGCTGCAGCTGCATGAGTTTGAACTTTAAGCATTACAGCAAAGTGTCTGCAGTTTCTTTTGCCACTTCTGAACAAATTTTCAGAGATAGTGCTTTCTCTGGAAGACTTCAGCTACTCTAATGCTCTTTCTTATTGGAGTTTCATGGACTAGGAAGTGATGTAAGTCAGAATTTATCAGAAGCCATGGTGTGAGGTATCTGCCATACCTGCAAGAAGGAATTCCCAAAGTTTTCTCAGCCCCTGTGGCAGGAAGAGTGGATTACATTGACAGCAAATAACTCTGGGCTTTATCAGTTACCTCTTGCTGCATAACAAGCAACCCCAAAATATCGTGGCTTATAAAAAGTCATGTATGTTGCTCCCAGTTCTGTGTGTGGGCCGTGTGAGTTCAACTGAGTAGCTCTTCTGGTCTCAGTTGGACAGCTTGTGTCTACATTCAACTTTTAGTCAGCTGGGCAGGTCTGCTTCTGGGAATTGACTGTCACTTGATTTAGGTGATAGGGGTCCCTGGGTTTCCTAGATCACCTGTCCCTTGTCCTCCAGAAGGCTAGTCTGGGCTTGTCCACATGATGCCTGGGCCAAAGAGAGTGAACAGAAGTACATACATCCTTTTGAGACCTGTCTATGGAATGGACCCAGTATCACTTCTGCTGAATTATGTTGGCCAAACAAGTCACAGCCCACATGGAAAAGGAGGAAAAATGGGCAGCACTTGTGATAGGAGAAGTTTCAAATTTAGACACTAAAGGGATATGGGCAGAGATAGGGAAAAGTGAAGACTGTGGCCACCTTTACAGTCTATTATATGAAGTGAGAAAACACTATTTGCATTGTTGTAGGTTTGGGTATGTCTGGGAAGTACGTTTTAAAATATGTTACATTTAGCTGCAGAAGTTGATTGAGCCCCAAAACTATTCACTGCTCGTCCTTGTTATAATTGGAAAGAAATACTGAACATTTGGCTGTTGTTGTAAAACAAGAATCTTTTGGCAGGGTGGATGGTGGGGGGCAGGGAGGGAAGGGGGAGATAAGATGGGCAGCAAGTATGGGTATGGAATTGGAAATCTTTATACAATCTTAACCTTTAGTCCTTTCAGAACACTTCTGATGTTACCCATATGTGTTGTCCATGGATTTCCAATCATTTATCCCTGTAAAAATACCTTTTGAATGTTTGAATCTAAAATCTTTTTAGGGGAGCCGGCACAGATGAGAATGTTATAAAAAGCCTTCTCCTCGCCTGACTTTATTTTGACCCTGCTAAAGGACTTCAGGACTCAGGTGGTTTATTGAGTTTTTGGCTGCATGTCAATGAATGTTTCAGAACCACCATAAAAGATTCATTCATTCAACAAATACTTGTTGAGCTATGAGCTAAAATTATGTTTCGATCCCAGAAATAGGATGGTGAACATGTGCCGTTCCAGCTGTTGGAGGTGTCACAGATGAGAGATCAGCTGCCCCTAAAGCTACCTGTCTTGGACAGGGAGGCCAGGGAAACCTTCTTTGGGGAATGAGGCTTTGAACTGAGACTTGCAGAGTGAATGAAGTTAATGAGGCAAAGAAAAGACAGAAGACCATTTCTGTTAGTGGCAGTAGCCTGTGCAAGGGCCCCGTGGTGGGAAGGAGCATGGCATAAGACCCAGGAATGAAAGGAGGCCCATAGATGCAGGAAGGCTAGAGAAATGAGCACAAGAGGGACAGAGGCCATGCTGTCCACTTTATCAGTAGGTGTCAGTCCCTCCCTTGTCCAGACTGAGACCTACTGCTGGGCAAAATGTGAACTTTTTGCCTTGAGACATGGTGCAAACATGCCTGTCTTAGTAAAGCAGCTTTCTGCTGGCAAGCATCAGGATGCAGGCCTACTTCCCTGTGATACTTGTCTGCACACCTCATAGTTAGAGGGTTTGGTTACAGAGATCTGCATGCTCTGAGGATCTGGATGAGTTGTGAGATCATCTCTCCTTCATTTCTGTCCCCAGTCCATGTACTATAGCTGTCCCTCCAGCACCACAAGGTAGCCTTGTAGTTAGCAACTATTCAAAGCCCAGAAAACCACAGGGTGTCTTTGGGCTAATTATTCCATGACTCTGACCTGAGGTTGCTATATGCACAATGAGAAGGACGATATCTCTTACACATGGCTGTTGGAAGATTAAACAAGGGTGCTATTATGGGGACCAGTAAAAATATGTACAATGCACCTTTTCCATGGCTTCTGGATACTTCCTTTGAGTGTGTTAGCTGGTAACAGTGTTGGGCTTTATCTTCTGAGGCTATCGTCTTTAGCATACCTGTACCTTCTGTTCCTCCCTTTCAGATTGGGCTGGTTGAGACAGTGCTTTGTCAGTACAGACATTCAATGCATGCTTTGACTTTTGTTCTATAGTCACCTCTGTTACCTTGCCAGGAATCAAAATCTTTTGCCTATTCCAGGTTGCAGCCAAGTGTTACCAAAAAGGAGGTGCATTTGAGAAGGAGAAATTGGCCCTGGCCCACAACACTGCCCTGAACATGAAATCCAAGAAAGTCAGCCCCAAGTAAGTAACTTGGCATCATTTCAGATTTGTTTTGATAGTAGCAGCATGTTAAACATATTGGTGTTAGGTTAATATTTCATAGAAATACTGTTTTGTTTCCCTTCCACCAGGCAAAAGCAGTTGGAGTATTTGGGACTGGCTAAGACCTATTTGGAGTGCAATGAGCCAAAGCTGTCCCTTAAGTGTCTGAGCTATGCCAAGGAGTTTCAACTCTCTGCCCAGCTGTGTGAGAGGTTGGGAAAGGTATGGCCCCTAGCCACAGCTGCTTCTAGGGGAACTGGACTTCACCTGAACAGATAGAGGGGGGTGCCTCTGAACATCTGCTTGTGGTAGGAAGAGGCTTCAGGCCTCCATAGAGGGAGGCACTAGCCCTGTTGACTCAGTGGGTGGCCTTTCTTTCTGCACTTGCTCATGCGTTTATTTATCCATTGGCATATGTTCATGATATATAATAATTACAATTATCTTGGAGAGTTGGTACATATACATATCATAACTTAAACGTTTTTCGGTGGGGGGTGCTGGGGATCAAACTCAGGGCCTTGCACTTGGTAGGCAAGCACTCTATCACTGAGCCAAATCCCCAATCCCTACAATTGAATCTTTTTTACTTCCCCTCCCCCTCCCTGTCTTCTCTTTTTTCTCCATTCCAAATGCCCTCCATCTCCATAAAGTTTACCTCCCTGTTTCCTATCATTTCTCTATTTTGCTCTTTATTTATATTTTGGGCTTCTTGTTTATGAGATACCTTATGATATTTAACCTTCTATGTCTTATTTTATTTAGCATTTTGATCTCACGTTGCATCCATTTTCCTACAGATGGCTCAAATTTATCTTTCTTTATGGTAGTAGTACTCCATTTTGTGTGTGTGTGTGTGTGTGTGTGTGTGTGTGTGTGTTATTTTTTCTTTACCCATTTATCTGTTGATGGACATATAGGCCACTGGAAAAATTTAGCTATTATGAATTGTGCTGCCATAAACATGGGTGTGCATGTATCACTGTAATATGAT
Organism: Hystrix cristata; assembly: GCA_004026905.1. NCBI lineage: Eukaryota > Metazoa > Chordata > Mammalia > Rodentia > Hystricidae > Hystrix > Hystrix cristata. The sequence continues at coordinate 24,899 of PVJO010008769.1, forward strand.
GTTAACACTTTTGGGAAGGTACCCAGGAGAGACATAGCTGAGTTAAATGCAATTTCTATTTTTACTTTTTTGATGAATTTCCATATGATTTCCATAGTGGTTATACTAATTTACTAGAAAGTTTCATTTTTCCTCACAGCCTCAGTAGCATTTGTTATTTTTTGTTTTTGACAATAGCAATTCTTTCTGGAATAAGATGGAATCTCAGTATTGTTTTGGTTTGCATATCTGTAATGGCAAAGGATTATAAACATTTTTTCATATACTTCTTGGACATTTGTACTCCTTTATTTTGAGACATGTCTATTCTTTTAATTGCCCATTTTTGATGGGTTCTTTTATTTTGTGGCACCTAACTTTTTGAGTTCTTTGTATATTCTAGATACTAGTCTTCTGTCTGAGGAGCAGCAAGCAAAGATATTTTTCCCATCCTGTATGTTGTTTCTTCACTCCACTGGCTTTTCTTTTGCTATGGAAAAGCTTTCTAATTTGATATAATACTATTTGTTTATCCTTGATATTATTTCTTGTACAATTCAGGTTCTGTGCAGAAAGTCCTCACTTATGCCTTTGTCTTCATTTTACCTATTTTATCTTCCAGCAGATTCAGTTTTTCTGTCTTATGGTCTGATTCTTTGGTCCAGTTTGATTTGATTTTATCTCTTACTTTGTGGGCAAGCCTTTAGAAGGTTCTCTGTGTGTGTGTTTATGTACATATCTGTATTAGTTTTCTGCTGCTGTGACAAAATATATCATAAACCAGAAGGAGGAAAGATGTATTTTAGCTCATTGTTTCATAAGTTTCAGTGCATCATCACTTGGCTTAGTTGCTCATGGCAAGGCAGAAATATCTTGGTAGAAGGGTATGGCAGAGGAAAGCTACTCAGCTCGTGGCAACCGCGAGAGGGAGAGAGAGGGAGAGAGAGAGGGAGAAGGAGAGGGAGAGACTGGGATTCCTCTTTCTGCCTTTGTTCCATCTGGTTCCTCACCCTATTGGATGTTTGGATGTTGCTACTATATTCAGGGCATATCTCTCCCATCAGTTTGCTGTCAGTTGTCTCTGGAAATACCCTCACATACACATGCAGAAGTATGCTTTACTAATTTCTTAGGTGTTTTTAAATACAATCAGATTTACAATCAGTATTAATCATACCATCCATCTTTGTGCTGATATTCAAGGCCTGATATTAACTACAGGGAGGCCAAATGTTCAAACCAAGAGGTAGATAGGCATTAGAATATTCCTGCCTTCTCTTTCCCTGTGTCCACAGTCTGGAATTGGCTTGGGTTCATGGTCTGGCATTTACATGGAGTTTTTCTGTGTTCCCAGTAGTTACTGTAGATCTGTGCTATCCAATCCCACAGCTGCATATTCCCATTAAATTTAAAATTTAAATTAATTATAATGTAATAAAGTATTAAAATTCACCTGCATATAGCCTCATTAGCCACATTGTGACTACTCATTGTTATAGAACATTTCCACCACTGCAGGAAGCTTTGTCTGACAGCTGCTAGTCTGGAGCCCAGCTGCTCACAGAGAGGTCAGCAGGCTGGCAAGGAGCTACAAGCTGTTACTTGTTTACAGCAAAATTAATACAGAAGAGGGAAGTAAGTGGTTAGAAATTTTTTATAGCCACGTGGCATTGCTGTGACATCCAAGTGGTGACTATTTTCTTAGTGATTAAATTTTAATGTGTCAGTTGTGCTGGATTAGAAATACAAAACAATCTGGTCCTTCACCACAAGTATTTGGAGAGGCTGTGTTTGAGAGTGTCTGACCGAGCAGCTGCATTTCTTCCTTTACCAGGGTTTATGATCTTCCAGTAGAAAGAGGGGTTTCCATGTTGCTGTGTCCAATGTGGCAACTCTTGGCATCCCCAGAGCACTCTGGACATGGCAGGGCTGGGAGTGGGACCTACTGGGAAAGTGAAGTGTGGCCCAAGTCATGCCAATAAGATCAGGCCCTCCCAATGCTGTTTGCCTTTCTCCTTGTTTATTATTGGATGTGACTTGTCAGAATATTCAAGACAGAGATGGAATAGGGACACTACTGAAGACATTTCAATGTGAATGGAAATTTGGGTTCTGTATTTCAGGAACTAGAATAGTTTTCCAACTTCTCCAGTTTCTTTAGTCTCTGCCTTACAATTTTGAGTGCTACCACCTTGGACACTAAGCCTGTCACTTTCCATTTTGTGAGTAACAGTGTCTGGTATTACTGAACCAGAGATACCTTTCTTGTCTGCTTCTCTACCCTGCACCTCAGCCTGCCAAGCCTGCCTCTGAAATGAGGGTGGGGAGACCAGAAGCCCGTAACTATAGCCCATGCCCTACGTTAGTACTGCAGTACCCATGCCCTACTCTAGTACTCCTTTGGCATGTGGAGACAATACTGCTCATAGAGGCACAGCTTACCCTTTCTCCTCCTGCTTGCACAGGCTTTGCTCCTAGGTACAGCTTCTCACTTTTAAATTCATTCTAGCAGCTTTAAATGCCTGTCAGGGCCAGGCATGGTAGCTTATTTCTCAAATGCCAGCTACAAGAGACTGAGGTGGAGGATGGAAAGTTTGAACCCAGCCTGGGTAACTTGAGACCCCGTCTCAAAATAAAAACTAAAAAAAAGGGCCATGGATATATTATAGCTCAGTGCTCCCTGGGTTTAATTCACAGTATTGCACACACGAAACAACAACACAACTCACTCAGAAAAGAATCAGGTCCCTACCTTTGTGTGAGTCCCTCCATGGAAGGGTGTTCAACCCTCAACTAGTGTTATACTTCTTGTGATTTCTACCCAGTTTGACTAGCAAGTTTCAAATTAGCCAGCTTGGCATCTGCCTTTGCCTGAACTCTGAGACCAAATTACCTCCTGTTCTCAAACCCCAATGCATGCTACCTACTCCTGGGAAGAAGTGTTTGTGTGGATGCTGTGGGAGTATAAGATTTCCTTTCAGGGGTTCCTATGCCTTGCCTGATTTTTGCTTCTCCTCAGAGAGTAGCATTGGTTTCCATAGAAACCTTTCCAAGCCTTTGCCCAGGATGGCAGGTAGAACCTTCTCATGGAGCAGTAGGCCAGAGTAGAGAGCTGATAGAGTTGTCCCTTTCTTCTCTCACTCCAGTTGGACACATATTTAACAGCTAATAGGTCTTTATATACACACAGGGATTTAGTATTCAGCGTTGTCAAAGAGAGAAAAGTGGAGTGGTGAGATATACTGGTAATAGAGTTTTGTTGATTTGACTGAGATTGCTTGAGGAGTTCCCTGATCTGTGAGGTTTTTGGACACAGAAGAGACTTGCATCTGAATCTTGTTTTTCTTTTAGTACATAAGGTAGCTTGTCTCACTAAAGATGAGATTTTTTGGAAGGGCCAGACACATGTATTTTATTTCATTTTAATTTTGTTTACTCTCTGGGCCCAGGTGCAACAAGTAGAGTTCTGAAGTTAAATATTCAACAAATAGGCAGACTCTCTACCCCACTATTAGTGCTGAGTGACCAGCAGACCACAAAGCAAAGGCCTCTGTCTTTTCAGAGCTTCCTTTTCGAGTGCAGGAGAAAGATAAATAGATGGATAAATAGTGTATGCGGTGTCAGTAGTGATGAGGGCTGAGAAGGAAGCTCAGTAAAAAGAGAGGGCAGGTCAGTGGTTGCCATTTTAGGCAGGGAGCCCTGAGCTGACTTTTGAGCAGAAGTTCTATGAACAGTTGCTGGAAGATCTCACAGGCTAACACTCGTACAGCCAAAAGGCCCGAGGATGGAGCATTTTGCTAAGTTTAAAGGACAGAAAGGAAGCTAGTTTGGCCAGAACATGGTACAAAGGATAGAAAAGGTACGAAGAGCAAGAAGATTGGCAGGAACAGACCGCATCATGGAGGACCATGTAGTCTGTGATAAGGATTGGTTTTTGTTCATGGGGGTAGGGATCCAGGGGAAGATTCAAGTGGAGGAGTGACATGAAACTAATTATTTGGTCTGTAGAGAGACAAGGGCAGAAAGCCCAGTTGGAAAAGTCTGGCAGCATCTTAGATTTGGATTGCATGATAATGGTGGAGGTGGTGGGTTGGGGTCCTGTCTTGGAAATGCCGGGAGGCAAGTAGAATGGTTAGCCGAGAGGCTGGATGGAAACTGTGAGAGGAATAAGAGTGAATATCCCCTCCTGTTCATGGCAAACCCACTATTTGTGGGTACAAGACCCACTCATTGTGTTTTTTTGTTCATTCTCTTCCCTTTCACAGGAATGCTTTTTATGTTCTAGACCTTCCCAGTCTTGTATGGTAGTCACTAGCCACATGTACTGTTTAAATTCATAGAATTAAAATTAAATAAAATTAAAAAGTCAATTTTTACATATTAGTGGCTAGCACAGACATAGAACATTTCTATCTTCACAGGAAATTCCATGATGCAGATATTAACATTTGTGGTTGCTGGAATGCTTTTTATGTTCTAGACCTTCCAAGTCTTGTAGGTAGTTACTAACCACATGTGCTGTTTAAATTCAAATTAATTCAAATTAAATAAAATTAAAAAGTCAGTTTCTACATATTAGTGGTAACAGATTGGATAGCACAAATATAGAACATTTCTATCCTCACAGAAAATTCCATCATGTAGATGTTAAAATTTGTCTTCTATTGATTTTCCTTCATTTTCCATATATTCAACAGTTTTGCTATTATTAAATCCATCAGTTTTTCTCCTAAAGTTTGTGTGTTTGGGGTTTCGTTGGATACATATTTACCTCCAGGTCACAAAAACATTCTCATACATCGTCCCTGAAATAATTTTCATATTTAGATCTTTAATCTCCCAGAATTTACCTTTATGTATGGTATAAAGTTAGGATTTAACCTTTTATTCCGTAAAGGGGTAGTTTTCTCAGTAGCTGTATTTTAGTGTCTTTAACTGGGTTCTAAAACATAGCAGACATATAACCATTCTCTTTGTTATTCATGGTATTTGTTTTTAAGATAAAAAGTTATGAATACTCTAAATAAAAGTAAAATTTTACTCTGTCCTAGATAAGAGATGCGGCCTATTTCTATAAGCGAAGCCAATGCTACAAAGATGCTTTCAGATGCTTTGAGCAGATTCAGGAATTTGATCTAGCACTCAAAATGTACTGCCAAGAGGAGCTTTTTGAGGAGGCTGCTATTGCAGTAGAAAAGTAGGTGGTTTTATTCTCTCCTGTCTCCCTCCCTTCCTCCTTGTCTGTGGGGCGATCAGCCCCGGATGTGGTATCCTGCTGCTTCTGAAGTCGCTTGACCTTGTCAGCCTCCTCCCACCTGAGTGGTGACCTTTGGGGCCGGGTCAGCAGCTCCTTGAAAGTAGGACCCTGTGTTTTTCACTTTCTTTGTAAGTTTTGACACTGTCTTGAAGAGAGAGGCTAAAGAAGATGAACGGTGTGTTACAAGTGTGCTTATAGCAGGATATACTTACTTTAGTCAGTAGACTAAAGGGGAATCCCGCAGAGCTTCATTAATCTCACACGAATCCAACCACTGCATACCTAGCAAAAGAGAAGTATCAGAAGTTGGATAATAAGGGGAAGACTGATACACAATCTCTTAAGAGTATAGCACCCATTTTCTCCCTTCTCATTAATCACACTCAAATTTATCAGAGTTGTATATCTAAATGATTATCATGTTTTTATGAGATCTGAAGGGATGCTTGCAAGGATAATTTTTGGCTATGCATAAATTTGCCCTATAGATTGCCTTTCAACCTCAACTCTCACTTGCTTGAGTTGCATCTCCACTCTGTTTCATTAATTAAGCACACTAATGGTTGATTCCTTTGAAGAATAAAGAGATTATTATTAGGATAACTGCCTAATGAAGCATTTATAAAAATGTTTGAATGCTTGACAAGTTTAGGTCTTATTTTGTAATACCTGTGTGTTGTGAGAGTCTTTAGTAGCTCTGTGCTATATTTTGGAGAGAATTTCCTGTTGCTTGAGTGGTAATAAGTTGACACTGGCATACTCTGTCTTTGCAGATATGAAGAAATGCTAAAGACCAAGACTCTTCCTATTTCCAAACTCACCTATTCCGCCAGTCAGTTTTATGTGGAAGCTGCAGCTAAGTACCTGAGTGCAAATAAGATCAAAGAAATGATGAGTGTCCTCTCAAAGCTAGACATAGAAGATCAACTGGTGTTCCTGAAGTCTCGGAAACGCCTAGCAGAAGCTGCAGAGCTGCTGAACAAGGAGGGTCGGAGAGAAGAGGCTGCCCTGCTGATGAAGCAGCATGGCCGCCTGTTGGAGGCTGCCAGGCTCACTGCTGACAAGGACTTCCAGGCCTCGTGTCTGCTGGGGGTTGCCCGTCTCAATGTGGCCAGAGATTCTGACATAGAACAAACTAAAGCCATTCTACAAGAAGCTCTTGATCTCTGCTATCAAACCAACCAGTTTTTTGGCATTGCAGAGGCCCAGTTCTTACAGGGAGTAATCCTGAGAGACTTTCAGAAACTCAAAGATGCCTTCCTCAGGTTTGAAACACTCAACCACTCAGCCGGAGTCGTGGAAGCCCTTTATGAAGCAGCTAGACAGTGTGAGGCTGAGCCTGAGAAAGTTCTGGCTTTGGCACCCTGGGGCTTAGAAGTTCTTCTCAATCTGGTCAAGGCCCTCAAAAGAGTGACTAACAATGCTGAGAAGGAAATGGTCAAATCTTGCTTTGAGTTTTTTGGAATTTCCCAGGTGGATGCAAAGTATTGCCAGATAGCTCAGAATGACCCTGGGCCCATCTTAAGAATAATTTTTGACCTGGATTTGAATTTGAGAGAGAAAACGACAAAGGACCATTTCTTTATAATGACTGATGAAGTGAAATTAGCCCTAAACAAACACCTGTTGAACAGGCTGTGTCAGATCACACAGTGCCTGCTTGGGAAGACCTATCCTGGTATCTGCTTAAAGTTTATTGTAGGCTTAAAATGCGAGGATAAGAACTGTGAAGATTTTCACAGGCCCCTGCGGCGTTGTGAAGCCAAGTGTATGGTTCAGTCAAAAATGCATTTGGTGGCAATCAGTGGATTGCTTTTGGAAGCCAAAAATGTATTCCCTAAAATCTTAGCTGAAGAGCTTGAAGAAATAGATTATATTTTGTCTGTAGATATATATGGTTTTTGCAAATCTTTCTTAAATGTCCTTTTCCCTCGGCATTTCCATCAGAGAGTGCTGTCAGAAAACCCCATGGCATGCAAAGAAATCCTCAAACCAAATTACAAATCCTTCCGATTCTACAGGTTTGCCTTGAGAGAATACATCCATGATCTGTTTCAAAATGAAACGGCATGCAGCCGCAGGGAGTCCACAGATTTGTGGCTCAGAGCTATGCAGGCTTTCCTTCTCTCCTCTAGCTATCCAGAGGAGTTTGAAAAGCTGCTTCATCAGGAGGAGGACAACTACAATAGGGAACTGAAAGCTCTAGAGTCTGAAAAAGAGGAAAGGGGCAGGGGGAAAGGTAGCAAGATGAAAGGAATAGAAGGGAAATTCGGCATGCTAGTGCCCAACAGGGATGATGAAAGTGCAGAGAAGATCCATCTGTGCTTCATCCGGCTGCTGGAGAATTCCATCGACCAGTTCTACGTGTATAGGAATCCAGAAGACCACAAGAAGCTCTTTTTCCGTTTCATGAATGTCCTCATCCAGAGGTGCAAAGAGCCACTTATCCCCAGCATTGGAAACACGGTGGCCCTTTTGGAGTTCCAGTTTATCCACTGCAGTGTGGTGCTGGCCCGCCTCTGGAAGAATGCTGTCCTGTGTCTCCCCAAGAGCTACATTGCACTCCTGCACTACTGGGAGTTCCTCCTCAGCAAGAAGGACAAGGAGCTAGGGGATGTGTTCTCCATTATTCAGGAATATAAACCGAAGGATGTGACAAGAACCATTCAGGACTTCCGATTCCACCTCTCCTACCTCGTCAAGGTGCTCTGTGGTTACGAGAATATGAACTTCAATGTCCTGCTTGATGCCTTCAGTGAAATAGACTGTGTGGTCTCCGGGGAGGCGGAGCGGACACTGGTGCTGTGCTTGGTAATGCTGGTAAATGCTGAGGAGTTCCTGCAGCCATTCTGCAAGTCACTTCTGTACCGTCATTTTCAAGAGATTGAGACAAGGCTGCAGATGATGAGCATGGACTGCCCAGACCAGGTTCCTGAGAGGCTTCAGAAGGCTGTGAGGCAGGTGGTGATGGCAGCCAATGTGAAGTTTGTGGCTGAGGCCCTGCAAGAATTGCTGTTTGAGAGAGATGAAGAGTATCTGATGGACTGCCACTGGCGGTGGGACAGTGTGCACACCAAAGGGTCTATGGTCCGTGGCCTCTGTCATGAGGAGGTCAGACTAAGCCGCTTGCACTGTGTTGGCCCTGTAGACTACTTTGCTGAGCCTGAGTGTGACTTTGGTGAGGATGAAACAGATGAGCTGGTGTTGGAAGATCGAGACTACCTCCTGGCCACCATCCTCTCACAGAAGCAGTGGAAGGCCTCCATCCAGCGCAAGTTGAGAAGAATATGCCTGGTGGTATCTCTGTGCATCAGCTGGAGGAGATGGATTCAGACAGAGCATGACAGAGAGGAGCCCAGGGAGCCCAGAGCTGGGAACTTTAAAAAAGCTGATGTGGACAGGACCCAGTGTGACCTGTGTGGAGTGAAATTCACCCGCAGCCCTGAGAACTACTTCAGCCCCAGCAAAGCATTTGAAGGAGTAGCTTCAGAGGCTGTGATTCTTTCTAGGGCTGAGCTGGAAGGGAAGGAGTGTTGGAAGAGGAGTAGTGAGTCCTATGAGCAGCACATCCACCTAGAAAGCCACCAGAAGCAACAAGTGGCTTACCAGAAATACTTGGAATTTTTCCATGAGAAAGTGGACCCAGCCATTTATGAAGGCAACCTAGTGGTACAAGACATTGAGCAGAGCAGGTGGATCCGCAGTCACCTGGGGTCTAAAGAGCACAGCCACATGCTGCAGAGGAAGGTCCAGGAGCACATCAAGAGGGTTTTGGATTTGGTGGAAGACCGCTACAGGAGAAAGGCCTGGGCTGGTGGTAAGGGCCACAGAGATGCGGGCCTAGAATGTTAGACAAGCATGCTAGGTGATCAGAGTTCTGTTCTTTGAAGTGGTGTCTGACTTGGAGATGATGGAATCTTGGCATTTGGAAAAACACAAGTAAAGAATGTTTGTTCTCAAACTATAGCAAAACCTCATTGTTTAGATTACTCCTGTCCAATTTAAAAATTGTAATTATCTTTAGCCAGGATGATTTCCCCAGATACTACAGGGGAGAAAATATTTTGGTCACTAATTCTATGGGGAGGATGTAGGGAGAAAGCTGAAAAGGTTGAGAAAACCCTTTAAGGTTCTTCTGATTCATTCGATTGTGGTCTTTTTTTGAATACCTACTTTGTGCTGAATCCTAGAGTACAAACTGGAAGTATGCAGCTGGTTTCACTTTTTTAGGAGGGTCCTTTATGTCACGCCCACTGTGAGTCTTTGGAAATAAGAATTCCTGGGTAGTCTTACAATCAGGTTTCCCTTAGTTTTCTTATTAGCTACTTCTTAGCACCATTGAGTGAAAGATAATATATAAAATTAGTGAAACTGCATATTTTGAAACATTCTGTAATTCAAATACTGTACCAAGTTCAAGGTTTAGTGACATTTTGAACTCAAGCTGCCAGTGGAAAAGTTTGCTATTCTCAGTCTCTACAGATACACACTAATGCTAGTGATGAGCCAACATTTAAATTCACCTAAGCTTGAGATGGCAGAAGGCCACTCTACGGGGAGAGCTGTCTTCAGGGGAAGCACATACAGACTAACTCTTAGGGCATGGGGCTTTGGGTCTAGTATTTGATGTTCTAGTGCCTACAGCAGCCTTTTCACTCAGAGCCCCTGTTCTTTGGTTTCTGTAGCAGAGGAGGCGATGTCTCGGCTGGTCACGATTCTGGTCATATCTGTCAAGGATGCACAGGAGTGGTTGATGAAAACAGAGCTCCACTTAAAGGAGGAAGGTAAGAAATCTTTTACTCTAGGAACAGGCAATCCTTTGCATCTTGTGGCTCTTCATACTGCTGGCTCCCTGGTGAATCTGAAATGAGGCAGCCATGGAAGTCAATAACCTCTCATTGTCCAGGAACATAATTTCTAATGAGTCCACCTATTGGAAACAAAGTATCTAAATTTCCTCATCTGTCTGTGAAGGAAATTATTCTGCTCTCTTGTTAGCTACTACAAACCTCTTTTGCTACTCATGAGCACATACTCAATACAGAGACTCCCAAGGATAAAGTACTGGCGAGCCATCCCTTGAAAAATATTTTTGCAGGTAGTCAATTCATTTAAGTCAGTGGATGCTTACTGAGTAGCTAGTGTCTCTCACCATTCTTCTGGGCCTGGGAATATCTTGTGAACAAAACACAACATCCCTGAAGAAGTTTGCAGGCATCTTGCTATAGAGGATCACAGGCTTATGTACAGTGAGTCATGTTTCTTTGCTGGCAATCAGAATTTTCTTGCCAAGTTCTCTGTGGTCCAGACTGTCTTCCCTCTTAGCCTTTCCACCTGCTGCCCCCTGCCTGGCCAGATGATGGTTTTTCTTGCTTTGAGATTTCACTATCCTTGGATGCTCTTCAGAGTCTTAATTCAGCTACTACTAGAAAATCCAGACCTTGGAGCTGGAGAAAATTTGAAGGAACTTGGTAAAAATAGTCTCTACTCATAAAAAACCATTGGCATATAGACCCTCCTGGAGACTATGATTTTATAATCATTTCAAAAGGAAGGTAATAGTTACACCAACTCAAAAGTATGGTTGAGCTTAGATTTTCCTTGATTTGTCATTTATTAAAGGGCCTCTAAAATAAGGCCAGGGAATCAACTATAAAGAATTTAATTCTGGAGAAGGATGTTTACTTCGGCTCTTCTTAGGAGGCAGTATCAGTACTCATCAGAAAATTCTTTTTTTGGCACCCTAGTGGAAATCTTCATTTCTTTTTTTTTTAACTACTGAACATTAATTATACTGAGTACTGGCTTGCATTGTGACATTTTCATACATGCATATAACATATAGTACTTTGATTCTCTTCATCCCTCCAATTGTCCTCCCTTGCCCTCCCCTCTTTAGTTTAAAACAATTACAAAGACATTGAGTTTTACTAGGATGTTATCTTTTAGAGTGTGATGGTGGGGGCAGTCACTATTTTCACTTTTTGTTTTTTACTTCATGAATAGGTATTGTGCAGGATGATGATTATGAAAACGAAGCTGAAGACTTTGGTGAGCTCCGTCCTAGAAGGCGATCACGGAAATGTGGAAAGCAGAGAAAATAATAATTAATGTCTCCACAGCTGCTGGATCCTAACCTTCAGAACATTCCATCAGTCTTAGAATTCTGAGTGCTGGGGCAGAAGGAAAAAAGAATGTAAAGCAGCATTTAGAAGAAAGAGTAGGGGGAATCCAACATCACTTTTGCTTCTTGTTCTTTCTTGTTATTTCTTTTAGTGGTGGCTTAGGACCTGATTGCTCCTTCACCTGAGGGACCTCCTGAGTTTTCCCAGTAAAATCTGGCAGTATTAGCCCCCTGAAACATGTTCAGGTTAGAGGAATCATAGTTGAAGGGAACATTGAGCTCCTCACTCCAAATTCCCCCGGCTCTTTGGCTCATTGCTATCATGACATGAGTCAGTAGCAGAGGACTAGCTGTTTAAGATGAACACCCCTCACCTCAGAGTTGCCAGTGCTCTGGGCTAGGCAATCCCTTCATAGATTTCCCCATCTCCTCTCACACTGCACAACAGCAAGTAGTACAAAAGCTGTGTGTCCCCAGGGTCTCTCTGGGGCCCTACCACCAGCCATCTCTGATCCCAGAGTGCGCTCTGGTCATCTCTGAGCCAATGTGTGGTGTAGTGTAGTTCTTTCTGTTATGTATGTTAGTCTTGTCTCTCTGTGGCAACTTTGCTGCCCTCCCTCTCTCCATTGTTTGTAAACATTTTCAGCTACCTGTACAAGTCAGGTTAGACTACCTCAGAATGTAATTAAGAATTCACCTAGCATCCTTTGGAAGGCCTTTCCCTCTAGGAGAGTGTAGCTGGGGCATTTCTAGCCTGCCTATCCAAGGTGTTCTTAACTCTGCCTTCGCTATGGTGCATACTTTCCAAAAAAGCATTTTGTATGAAGCCCTGTACATCTAGATTGCTTGGGTTTCCCTAACAAGCTTGTTTCTGAAGCTTAGGTTGACATTTGATGGTAGTGGGATTGTGACCTGGTAGTGGGAATTAATTGCAAGTTAGGAACAGGTGGACAAAGGAAGAAGCCAACCTTTCAGTGCCAGTTCTTCAGATTTGCCTATGAATAACTGCCATGTGGCTGGTGGGCCCTGTAAGAGGGGGTTGCATGCAGGCTGTTTGCAGGATGCTGGTGTGCCCCCTCTGTCCACTGAGCCAGCAGCCACCTGGTCTGGTCCCATTCAGGAAGCCTTCATGCCTCTCTGATGGTTACTGCCACTTTACCCCACTCTTTGGTGGTTTTGTCCTCAGAACAAACCAGCTTTTCTGCTGCTGCTTTGCTGCTTATTGTTTTCCTTTCATTGCCTTTCTAAGTGATTCATTTGCTTGAGCATTTGTGTTTCTAATTTTTATTAGGTTACCTTTCTAATTTTTATTCCAGGTATTTTTTAATAAACTTTACTTGACAGAAGAAAAGGGAAAGAAAAAAGAACACACTCAAATCTTGCTGTATTACCACACTTTTATAAAGTTAAATCATTTCTCTTACATGCTGCTGTCCTTTGATTATTTCTGATCTCAACTAAGAGAAAAGGGGTACATTTTGGAGCTGGTCCCTTCTGGTCCCTTCTGGTCAGCTGGTTGATGCTGACCAGGGCAAAAGCTTTCTGTGCCTGCTGAAATGAAGAAACTCGGAGTGAGAAAAATAAAGCTAAGGGCAGGAATTTGTAGCTGGTTGCAGTGTTGTTAAGTGCCAGCCATGTATACATTATTTCCAACCTGGATGCTCATGAACATACAGGCTTTGTGTTCTGTGGTGTTCCAGGGTTTCTCCGTAGGAATGAACATTGGTCTGGGAATCTAATCCCACTCCTGCTCCTAGTGAATTATGTAATCTAGGGTAAGTCAGATGTCTTCAACACTTAGTGCCCCCCTTCCTCTGGTGCCCCCCCGCCCCTGCCATTTGGTGTGGGACACATAAAAAACAGCAGTGATAGAAATACACATTGCATAAGGGTGGTAGCAGGATTTATATAACCAGGGTGGGCCTCATTTTTCCCTTTGAGACACTGGTCTTGCCACAATTGGTCAAGAAATCGGTCTTGACACAGAGTAATGCTGTAAGCTGTTGCCATTTGAATACTCTTAGGTCTTGGTGCTATGAGTATGTTTGAGACAAGCAGGACATCTGAGTCTTAGCAGGCAGTGTTCAGTTCTCTGCTCAGGATTAAAGAGGCTCATCCTGCTGGACCCTCCTGCTGATCTCTTCAGTAAAACTGACTGATAGATGCTTCCCCAAACCAAAAACTTATCTCCACAACATGTAAGGGTCATAAAAGTTGGGTGTTGAGGCTGGAAGAGGAGTATGGAATTCAGCAGAAGGATCCGTGATGGCCATTAATGCCTTGAGTTCTGAAGCCCAGCCCAGTAGCAGGAACTTCGGTGTCCCAGGCTTGGCCTTGCCTTGCCTGTACATCTAGAATGGGGGTCATGTCAGGGGCCCTCAAGACCATGCTCAGATTCAGTAATTCACTTGGAGGGCTCATGGGACTCAGCAGGTAGTTATAGTCATGACTGATTAATTATTAAGGAAGTCAGTACAGGGAAACTATGTATGGGACACAGTAAAAAGGTACCGCCGCTAGCTTCCAGAGGTTCTTTCTAGGGTCACAGAGGACATGCTTAATTTTCCATGTATGAAATGTTAGCACTCAGGGAAGCTTAGTAAAGGCTGAGTGTTCAGCGTTTTTACTGGGGGCTACCCATGTAGGCATCTGCCAGCACATGTCAGAGTCTCAGAAGGTGTTCAGCAGAAACTGAGTTTTTATATAAACAGTTTAGACACTGCTGGTCATTCTTAGCAGTTCTGAGGATGGTGGGAATCCTCTTGAAGTTCAAGTTCCAGAACTAGCCCAGGGCCCACCTTGGAAGCAAGGTTTTCAAAAGGCAGCAGTCAGGCCAGCTGTATCAACTATTGTCTGCATGAGGGATTCCACCAAGTTGGGGCTTTGTTATGACTGCTCACTAGCTTACCTTATAGGTATCTCTATCCAGCTGCTACAGAAGTACACATGTAACTACTAATGCAACTACTATGTATCTCCCCAGTAAATGGAGTGAATTTTCAGGGACAGTTAATCTTCTAAACAACAACAACAACAAAACTTTCACAAAGAAAGGAACATTTTCCTAACAGCCTTTAGGCATTGATTCCACATCCTTGTGATCATTGGTAACTGTTCAGCATACTGTTTGGGTCCCTGGAAAAAGGAAAAGGGCCTTATTTAAGAATGCTTGTTTTCCTTAAGTTCTGGGACCGGAATCTCATCTTCTGGTGACAGAAGATGTGGAGGTTAACAGCATCTCAAGCTTGGCTAGCACCTCAGTACGTTACCAAACCACTGTGGAGAAACAGGGTGAGCTTATACAACTTATCCTGGGTCAGAGCCAGTTTGGGACACGACTGAGACCTAGCCCTAGGTTTCCCAGTGCCTGTCAGTACTCTTTCCACTAAGGGTTCAGGCTCTAAGGTTAACAGCATTGGCCAGCAATTCTTTCTCATTCCAGCACTCCCACCTAATATCAATGCATAAAGTGTGCCAGCCTTGGGCATTTAGGAAACTCATTCTCTTCAACCTTTCACTTGTCTTTTAGCAATAGTGTTTTCCTATAGAGCAGTGGAATGTCTAGCAAGGAAACTTGTGTGTGTTCTGCTGTCACCCAGCAGGAGCAGCCTGGCCTCTGGCCCCCAAGGAGAGGAGAAAACAGCTCCCACTTAGTCCTGGTGGATAGCCCACCCCAGCCCAGCTCTGCTGCTGAAGCTGCCAGCTTACTGTCCCATGTTCGCGATCTTCACTTCCCTGGTATTACAGTTCACTTGCAGGACTCCCGGCCCCTGTATCCTCACACCTAGGTCTGAAGATACGGTAATTTCACCTTTCCTTAGCTATCTTGCCTCAGTATTCTCAAGATTAGAAACTTTCATTTCAAAATAAGCCAAATTTGCTGGGCACTCTGGCCAGCACTAACTACCGTAATACCCATATAACGCTGTGTAATTCAGAGCTTACATTACACCTGCTTTCAGATAGTGTGCAAGGAGGGAATATTAATCCTCATAGGTCACCAAGGTCTCCTGCTCATGGCCAGAGTGCATCAACTAGCAATTTCTCTAATGCTACAGAAGAGGCTTTACTGGACCCCTCCAAAGCGCTGAGCCCCATGCTGCCAGGGCACGTGGATGGTGGAATGTGAGAGAGATGAAGCCAGCAGGTGAACAGGGCTTGTACTCCACCTGCTGAAGCTCACAGCACCTTTCAGCTGAACAAGGGAATTAGTCCTGGGGCCCAGCAAAATGATCAAGGCTATAATCATCCAGTCTTAAAATTTCAGTAAAGCAACTTACAGGTTTTACTTCAATACTCTATGAGGCATTTAATTTTTATTTTTCAATATAAATGACATTACATGTGAGTTTCCTTTCTAATTGGTCTCGGTATGGCTTTAATAATCTTGGTGTCTAATGGTAACAATAGGGTAGTATATACAGTGGTATCTCAGTTCATGAACTTGATTGTTTCCACAATTCTTGGTGCTGAGTGGATGAGAACCAAATCAAATTCAATGGTTAGGTTCAATGTTGACCTTACAGGAAAATTTGATTTGTTTCTTGTCCAGTTCAGTTTGCCACCAGAATTGTGGAAAGAATTGATTTCATGAACTGGGGTGCCACTGTATATGAATATCAGTAGTGCAAAAGACACCATGTTTTTAAGAGACTAACTGAAATCCTAGTCTGAACCCTATTCCCTCCGTAGTAGAAATATAACCTAAATCATTGTTAGGGAATCTTTCGCTTCCTTAGGATCGCTTACATATTAGGTGACGTATGTGGTATGGGTAAAGTGAGCAAGGCCTTTTTGTTTTGCATGGCTGCTACTGACTTACTCTCTATCCAAGCTGACAGAGTATCTGAGATAATGACTGACTTTTCTCTTTCCAAGCTGAACTTGGCAGTGCTGGGAGACCTGAGACGTCTGGTCCAGTCTCTGCAGTTGAAAACTGAGTCATCCCCTGAAGTTTTCTCCCTCTGTGCTGTGTTGCGTTGAAGACGAATATGATTCCCTATTGGTCATGATGCACCCTGATACCTGCCTCCTCCCTGAGATCATCCAGAGTTTCATCCTACTTAAACAGAATGGAACCTGTCTTCCCTCTCCCATGATTTGCTTTAGCCAATAGGTGCAGAAGTGACACTGTCAGTTCCAGGTCTTGCCTTTAAAAGGCCTGGCAACTTTTGAGGCCATCTAGCTGACAGGTACCCTGCAACCACCATGCAGCACCAAACCTGAGCTAGCCATATGCAGAAGGTAGGTGGTGGAGCCCCAAGGGACTTCACGTGAGTGAAGCCCTCTTGAGGTTTCAGGCCAGGTGCTAGCTGAATGTGGTCAAGCAAGTGCCCCAGCAGATGCCAAATGGAGCAGAAGGACCACCAGCTGAGACATGCCCATTTCTGACCCCCCAAATCATGGAAATAAATAATCAGCTGCTCAGTTTTGGGATAAGGTGTTATTATCAGGAATACATAACCCAAGGGAGGGCCTACTGTGTGTCAGGGACTGTTAGGCTTGTGATCGCTAAATCTTACAATTTTCCAAAATACAAAGTGAGAACTTCTGTGTATATAGTTTATATACGTATGTGTATATAATTTTATATACATATGTGTAAAGTAAAGGGTGTACCTGAAGGTAGGGAAGGGAGCAGAACAGGGCAGGTGGCAGAGCAGAGCTCTCTATTGAGGCCTATATATTTATGCAACCTGTCATCAGAAAGGGCCTCATGCTCCTCTTTCCCTGGCCTGTTAAAGATCCTAGTACCTTAGTACTTAGGACCCTAGCACTCTGAGGGGTCCTACTACCTGCCTTTGGAATCAAGTATTTGTCATCTTGGCAACCTAGCAACTAGCTGACTGTGCAGGCTTTGTCAATAGCCGAGACTTGGTTGCCAGGGCAACCTGCAGAAAGAATGAGTCCTTTGGACCAAAGATACGAGACTTTTTCCACTCAACTCCCAAATTCTGTTTCCTCTGGGCCACTGGCATCCAACACTATTGGCTGTCACATAAGGACAGGCCTGATCCTAAGAGTTGTGATGTCTGGAGTAAGAATTTAAATGGAGATGTCCTCTCCCCCTTCTCTTCCTATCCTTTGTCTCATCTTACACCATGAAATCCTTCCCTTGCATGTCTGTGGACACTGCAGCCACACATCCCAACTCACTCCCTGTCTTCACCCTCTCTTCCCCAGTCACCTTTGCCCCTTCCTTTCTGTCGGACGCAGGATATCAGAGGGGAAGAGGCTCAGGGCTATTCAGGCAGGAGGCTCCTGGGTATTGGAGTGTGATTGGGAGAAGGCCTTGTCTGTGTGCTCTTTTTGTAGGTTCAGGGCACAGTATTTAGCTAACAACACAGTATTGTGTCATTCTTAGTCTTTTTCTCTTTGTGCATCATCTCCTTCACAATCTTTGTAGGACCATTCTGTGCATTTCCTGGGTAGATGTAAAGAAACATCTGTCTCTGAATTGGGAGGGCACTGACAGTCCAAAGAATAACCCTGACAAATCCAGCCTGGAGAATAAACAAGTTTACTGGAGGTTACTTACAGAGCAGTGGATGGCTTGTGAGTTGTACCACTATTGAAACTGCTTCCCTGACCCACTCTGTTTTACTAAGCAATACAGTATTTTTTTTTTTTTAGTGGCTCTAAGGTAAACAACAAAAGCAGAAAGCAAAAGAAGCAGTTTGGCACATGGCCTCGGCACCTGGGGAGAACCTACTGGACAGCTAAACAGTGTCCTACTACAAGAACGGAAATCACGAAATTGTCAAAATCTTCTCAATGCCTAATCTCTCTCTCTCTCTCGCTCTCACACACACACACACACACACACACACACACACACACACTCAGATTCTCCATGGACTGCCTCAGAAGGCTGATCTGGGTGTGAGGTGCTTTAAACATGTTCTGGGATCAATACCACGTAATTGTCAGAAATCTATCTCTGGGATTATCGTCAAGTTCATGAGTCAGAGGATGGATAAATCAATGCGGCAAGTTACTGCTCTCCTTTCTGCCACAAATATCTTTTCTAGGCAATTGAGACTGGTTTTGCTTGATGTTGTCACTCTAAATCTGCTTCAGAGATTCTGACTGTAGAACAAAAGGCCAGGCTGGTGGCATGAGGAGACATCTCCCTACCCAGCAAGCCCTATAATACCACAGAGGTTAAGAGTTCATTGCAAATCTCTCTGTTCAACCTGACAGATTTTAATTCCTGACTGCAGCAGAGAAACCAGGTCTGCCAACAATATTAGACAGCTGATCCTCACTCCCACCCACCACCCAGGACAACGTGTTTCCCCACTGCCCGAGGAGGAAGGAGATGCCACTAGCAAGGTACTGGGTGTCCTTTAGGTGGGGTGTTGTTTAGAAACCTATCTCCTTGGGTTTCAGAAGTCTAACCCTATTCTGAGTTCAGAATTCCATGTTCTTTACTTAAAATACATGCATCTCACTTTTCATTGGGAACACCACCTGATTATCTGAATGGTCCTTTTGGGAGAAAGGATTGCAATAACCAAACAGGGTAGTATCACTACAATATCTTTGAAGTGACAACCTAAAATTAAAAATTTGTTTCTTATTTGGTGTGAATTCAGATACTTTACTTAAAATCTCTGAGGGAATTTGTAAAATGGGAATAATGACACAAACTTGTAGCTTGGTTGTAATTGCACCCCCCAACCACCTCTTTTCCATACATAAACCAAGAATATGAAAAGATTTCAAGTAGAGATTTGGTTTCAGGTCAGGGAGCTATGGTCATGAGCAATGATGAGCTCTGAGGACAATGCTTTGTGTGCCCTATGTGGAGGTGGAGACACTTCAAAGAGGGCTTCGTTTTCAAGAACCTAACATTTTTTTTAAGAGACAGACTATTTTTAATCCAAGTGTGAGTGATTCCACAGGACAACTGTTTCAAGAAAATATGTAGGCCAGTCTGTGATTTTGAGAGTCATCATTTTTAAGGTTAGGAGTGGGATGGAAGAGAGAACTAGAATAATTCCGGAGTTTCCGCAGGCATCCACAGAGATCTACACCTACTCTGTAGAAAGCTGTGACCCGCATTTACTTTGTAGCCACTTTGGAGTATCTGGCTGGGTCTGACATTCTTTCATTACACCTCAAATGCAGTATATCAGTTTCTGTCCCTTTTTTGTTCTCATTCATCATCACCAAGTCGTGACGGAGAAAAGACTGACAATGGCCATGTTGGAGAGGTTGTGGGAAAAGGTCCCACACAAGTAGTGGGAACAAAAAATTAGTCTGCAGTGTCTGAGGTGTTCTTCAAAAAATCTATTAAAATTAAAAGTGAATTTACCTTTAGCTCTGGCATTTTTAATTTTTATCTTTGTAAAAGTTATTTTAATTGGGGTAAAATACAGATAAAAAAGTTTACCATTTTTACATGGATAGTTCAGTTGTATAAAGTATGTCCACATTGTTGTAAACCTGACATCTGGAACTTTTTCATCTTCTCCAACTGAAGTTCTACCCATTGAATGCTGTGTTAGTCAGCTTTCTTGTCGCTGAGACACTATACCAGACACCCAAAATTTAAAGGAGGAAATCATTTAATTTTGTTCATGGGTCCAGGGGTTTGGGTACATAGGTGCTCGGCTCCAAAGCAGGAACACCATGGTAGGAGGGCACAGGGGAGCAAAGCTGCTTAGTCCAGGGCGGCTGGGAACAGAGCAGGAGAGTAGCACTAGAGAGGAACTGGCAAAGGACCACATGTGGTACCCAAGTCACAACCCCAGGACCCATTCAGACATGCCCAGGCTCTACTACTCTGCTAGGTGTTTCTTAATGCAGCAAAGCTGACCTATCAGGACTGATGGTCACCAACACGAACTCCCCATTCCTCCTTCTCCCAGCCCCTGGAAACCACCCTACTACTTTCCGGCTTTATGATTTGAATACTCTAGTTAGCTACTACATATAAGTGGAATAATGCGGGATTTGTCCTTTTGTGATTGGCTTATTTCACTTAGCATAATGTCTTCAAGTTTCATCTGTGTTGTAGCTTATGTCAGAATGTCCTTTCCTTCCTTTTAAGGCTGTATTCCATCATATGTATGTAACCATTATTCCTGCTTTTGAGGATTTATATTAGAGAAACTTTCCTACAAGTGTCTAAATAAATGTTCACTTCAAGAGTGTCTGGAGAGTGCAAAGTTGGGGACATTTTCTAAGAACAACCTAAATGTGTTGGCATGGGAATATGGCAAAGATTAATTGCTTACTGAAAACTCAAGCTACAAAGAGGATCTGTGGTTCAATATACTTTTGTGAAAAATAATGTAGTTGCAAATTGTTGATGGTGGTGATCTTGAGTATTCTGTAACAGTTGGATTTTAAAAAATAGTTTGGATTGAGTTTGTGGACATAAAAAAAAACAATAAAGCTGTCTTTAGAAATCAAATCAGAGGTGCAAGAAGGAAATATTTGTTGGCCAAAGAGGTCATCAGAAAAGAACTGGTTCTGGTGTTTACAAAGAAACATTCGGATTTTCACAAAGCCAGCTTAAAAGATTGTCCTGTGCTCCATGGCAACAGTAACCTAGTAGCAAAGGATGCTGTTCTGGTTAGCCCTGGGGGTCCTACACGGGTGTGGCTTGGCCCAGGTCTGTGCTTCTCATCTAACTGATTCAAATCTAATTGGGGTGTTTCTCCTGCCACCCATAAATCTCTAGCCTCCTGTAAATAAGAGGGAATATCAGCTTCAAAGTTTGGTCATTATTTACACATTGAATTTCATCATTTGATCCCTTTTTCTCTTGTTCTTGGCAGTTTGGCTTTCTCACACCTTCTAACCTCCTGAGAGCATCCTTGCCCTTGAATCTCACAACTGGTGGTTTCCTCCTGCTGCCTTCCCTGGCTTTTGTCAGTAATACATGGCTGTCATTTACTGAATGAGTTCTTCAAAGTGGCTCATGTAGGTACTGCTCAGGGTATACCAGCAAGAGCCCGTGAGAGAGGTGCTGTTATAAGATTAGAGGTCTTGTTCGGTTCTTGATGTTCTAAACAGAGACTTGAGTGGGACACCCAAGAGTAGCAGCAGAATCAGTGGTTTATTTGGAAGAGAAAAGACAAGATAAAGTTCATAGAATGGGAGTGGGCCAGTGAGAAGAGCTATGGGGCCTGGTATTGAGTGCTTTAAACTTTGGGGTTTGGGGTTTGGGGTGGGATTGAGGGTTTGTTCTGAGGTATGACTCCTGCCAGTGAGTGGCTTGATTCAGCCCTCCATCAGGTGGTGGAGTTTTTGACTTTTTATGGCCCTTGAAGGAACTGTCATGGCATCCAAAACTCAAAGTGGGGTCAAATCTGTCATGTCAACGATATGGTAATTAAGGTTGGGGCTAGCCAAGGGTTGAGGAAACCACTGGGTGCAAGCCTGGGGACTTATTGTGTAGCAGCTAAGTTGTCTGGTTACCTTTTCACAATGTATTTAGACTTGGGAATCCTGGTTTTGGGCTAATGCTTAACTGTGAAGGTGAATTTAACCCCAGAAAATGGACTCCAAGGTGGTCCTCTTTTTTTTTCCAGGTGTTTCCTTGGCTACCTTATGCATCAGATGTAGCACAAAAAACATGCTCTAAGATGGGCAGAACTTCGCTTCTTTTTTCAGCCTTTTTGTTAGTTATCGCCTGCGTAAGTACCACTATCACATCTATTAGACAAGTGGAGACCATGGCCCTGAGAAGCCCATCTTATCCCTGACACGCATGACTACCATTCCAATTGTAGCCTATGTGGTAACTTTGAGCAGTGAAGTAGGATGTGTGTTTTCTTGAGGTTAAGAATCTTTTTCTTCCATCTTCTATTTTACCAGTTTTTTTCTCTCTCTTCAGTTTTCCTTGAAGTAGATGTCAACATGCTTCCATTTACTGGAGTACTTTGGTTATTTTAACTGCTGACCCTGCAGTGCTAATTTGGTTGTGGGAAGGAGGTGGGAGGGCTCTTTTTTTTTTTTTTTTTTTTTTTTTGCAGAACTCCCTAAGCAGTTGTGATCATCTGTTGGATGCAGAATGAGCTGCTCACAAAATCCATTTTCCTGGGAGAGGGTCAGGTTGATGAACCCAGCGCTGGTCATTCTTTCCCATTGATTTTGTCAGCCTTGGAGGGGGAACACTGGCATAACACAAGGCTTACCCACCTCCAGAGAAGGGAAAGAGCCCCTCACAGAGAATGTTGCTGGTCTGCTTGGGAGGAAGCACAGAATTATAGGTCAGGTAGTGACTTCTTCAATTTAGAGTTTCTGTGTCAGAGTGGGGTTGGCGGGGGGAAGGCTTCATCTCCTCTAGATGGGGCTGTGCAAAGTCAAAACAGCTGGAGGAATGGCAGAAGATGCAGTCTGTCCTCCTGGGACTTTGCGTGCCTGATGCCAAACATTGGAGTTCTTGGAACCAACTTCAGGATTGCTGACACTGGTCATTCAACTCTGCTTGCTTATCAAACTCAGTTCTCTAAGAACCCGAGTCAGGGTGGGGTTTTCAGGGAAATGCAGGCTTGTAACTGAAGCATTTTCCTGGAAGAATTCTAATCTTCTTCCTATCGAGGGGTTTCAAAAAAATTTTTGAAAAAGCAGAAATCTTGTTAGAATAAAAGTAGGTTTTGGAGATGTTGGGCTGTTGGTGCTGGAGGAGGTGGAAGATGGCAGGACACTTATTTGTGTGCATGGAAGTGTGCATGTGCATATGTGCACGAATGTGTGTGGCAGGAGACTGAGACAGGAGGGCTGGGGGACTGAGGAAGATGGTGCGTTTGGCTGAATTTCTCATCTCCTTTCTCCTTTTTTTTTTGCATATTATTCAAAGGAAAAAGATGCAGTTTGCGCTGGGGTGGGGGTGGTCAGGTGGAATTAAAGCCACTGCAGTTTAATCCAAAAGAAATGAAATCTGGAAATACACTTAAGAAGAGTCTTATTCAAGGGACAAATACTGTTTTGTCTACCCTTGTCACTGAAGATATTTTAAAAAATAAAGTGGGAGCCTGCAGTCTGAAAAGATCTAAAAATCCTTTTATCATCCTTACACTGAAGAGAGTAGGTGTGTGTGGGAGGGGTGGTGCGGGGAGGGGCAAGGGATGTTCTGCTCAAAGGGGAGAGGCCCCCTGTTTGGCACAAGAAGAGACTGGAGACCTTCTTGCTAAGGCTGTCACCCCACCAATAACCAGGAGCACTAGTTTGCTCAGGCTATCATAGCAAAGTACTGCCGACTGGCCAGTTTAAACAACAGAGACAGTTTAAACAACAGTTCAAACAACAGAGATTTATTTTCTTACAATTCAGGAGGGTAGAAGTCCAGAATCAAGGTGTGGCAAGTTTGATTTGTCACGGGACCCCTCTCATTGCATATTGATGCTCATCTTCTCCCTGTGCTTGACAGAATCGTCCCTCTATGTGTCTCTATGTCCTGATTTCCTTATAATGACACCAGTCATATTGGATTACAGCCTACCCTAATTAATTTAATTACCTCTTTAAAGATCCCCATACCCAAATACAGTCACATTCTATGGTATGATGGTTAGGAGTTCAACATATGAATTTGGGCAGTGGGGGGGGGTGGTCAGTTCAGTCCATAACAGTAGGAAAAGGTGTCAGCTCTCCTGAGAAGTACGTGAGGAAGAACAGGTTAGGCTGAATTTCTGTCTCAGTTCAACAGCCAGTCAGAGCCAGAGCCTGTGATGCTAAAGATTTGGCTGAGCAAAGGGACCAAAGGACTGACGTCATCTTGGTAAGTAGAAATCATCCCTGGGGCTTGGGGAGCTAGCAGATTTTGGGGGCACATAAAGGCTACTCTTTGAGCTCTGTCCTCTGGCTCTCTCTCATGTTTTTTGATTCTCCTTGACTTCTCTGCCATTCATGTCGTCTTGGTTTATCTGCTGGCTCAGGACTTCACACTTAAGCCTTGCTGCTCAACAACTCTTCTGAGGACCTGCCGGGCTTCTCCACTCTGATGTCTCACTGGCACACTAAACTCAGCACACCCCAAATAAAGGCTCTGCCCTGGGGGCCAGTTTTACTTCCTGATTTTCATTAAGGACCACCCTCCTCTCCATCAGGAACTTCAAGAGAAGCATGTTGCCTTCTCTTGTGACTGTGGGCTCCCCAGGGACAGAATTGTGGCTATTTCCTGCCACATTCCTCATGCTTACTTTAGTAGGCACCCAACAATTTTCTGGAGTCTTGAGGGAAGAAAACACTATCCCTGTTTTATCACCATGGCTAAATTCTAACCAATCTCCATGTCTGAGTGATTGTTCAATTTCCTCCATCCCTCCTGCAAACGTTTACAGGACACTTACTGCATGTTTAGATCCCCTTTTGTTGACTCAAACTTAGTCCAGTGCTAGGGATGCAGAGCAGGGTAGGAAATTCCGGGCACGACATTGAGGATGTGCTCGCCCTGCCCCCACTTTTACCCTTAGCTCTACCCCACCTCCAGGCTGCATTCCCTCTTGCCTGGACCCTGGCACCTGCCTCACACGCCTGCTCAGATTTCTCCATCGTTGTGTCTCTAAAAGCTCACACTGACTATACTACTCCATTTTTCAGAGACATAGGGCACCTGGGGGCATAGCTGCCAGGCAAGCCCTCTTTAGCTTACCTGCCCAGTCTCCTGCCCCATGTCAACTCTTTTGTCCTCAAGGAACTGATGTTCCTGCCACCTCCCTCTGTTTTAATTGTTCCTTTAGTGTATACTGTACTTTGCAGCTTCTGCCTGGAAATCCCTTTCCCACCTAGATTCCCCTATAGAAGTCTTTTCCCTCTTTCAGTGCTCTTCTCCAAGATCACCTCCAGGAAGCCTTTCCTAATTCCAAACTGTAAATCAACTTCTCTTTCTGATTGTCTGCTTCCCCAGCATGTAGTCCTCAGTTATCTATTGCTGGACTCTTGACCAGAAGATAGACGAGGGCTCTCATGAACTTGCCTGCCTCCTTCTAGCCTGCACCATCCAACATGACAGTCACTGGCCACTTCTGGAAATTTAAACTAAAATGAATAGAAATGAAATAAACATTTCAGTTCCCCTGTTGCATTAACCATATTGTAAGTGCTCCATGTAGCTAGTGGTAACTGTATTGGATGGCACAGGTATGGAACACAGAACATTTCATTGCCCCAGAAAGTTCTGTTGATCTGTGCTGTCTAGATGGACAGCTCCTCAGTGCCTGTTCTGGCATTAATCATGGGCCTGGCCCATAGTAGGTGCTCAATAAAAGTTTGTTGCATTAAATTGGAAACATGATTTAGAGGGAGTGAGAGAACCAGGGGATCATGAATAAAGAAGTCTTTGGGGCCTTTGAACCAGTTGTGCAGACTTCTACAGTGAACTTGCAGATGGCTCATGGGTGGGGGAACAAAAGGCAGGGCAGACAGGAAAGGAGGCCAGGAGTGGAGCACATACTGCTTTCCGGGCTTAGTGTGTAGCCCCAGAATTGGTGGGGCTGGTGGGCTATGTGTGAGGGTGCAGACAGTTGCTATTTTAGACACATTTTCTTGTCTAGATGAGATACATTTTTGGCCTGAAGCTTCACACAGAATCAGGGCCAAGAGCATGTACTTTGGTGGGTGCCTCAGAGACTGTCGCAGTGTCTGAGTGAAGCCTGTTTCGTCCCCTGTCCCGTGTCCCTCTGCCCTGCCTGGTTAGGCAGGGAGCTGGCCGAGGGCCAGACCAGCCTGAGCAGGGCTGGCAGAGGGAATGTGGGGACAGCAGAGACGATGAGGGGAGGCCTGTGGGCCAGAGCTGTGTCGGGCGAGAGTGAGCTGGTTTCTCCAGGGAGCGCAGGCTGCAGATCCTCCATGGTGAGTGGGAAGAGTGGAGCTCTGCTGGGCTCCAAACAAGAAGCTGATTGTCTTCCTTTCCAATTCTGTTGTTTTCCCTGTAAACGTTCCTGGGAATTAATATCACAAGATTATGTTGTCACCTGGGAATCAATCTGTTCCTGGACAAAGAATTAGAACTTAGTTCCTTTTCCTCTGAGAATGTTCATGAGATACCCAAACATAGCAATTACAGCCTCTGTGTGGCACACCCATCAACTGATATTTGGTAAGCAAGTACCTCACCCTTATTATTGTACTTAATCTTCATGGTAACTGTGAAAAGTAGGCAATGCCCATTTTGCAGAGCTGGAAACTAAGGTCCTAGATGTTAGGCAACCTGCCTTGCCTTTTCCTCACCGCCTGTCAGTACACTGCTCTGTACCTCACTAGCATGGGATAAACACGAGGGATGGTATTTGCTGTCGCCATCTTTTGCATGACATTTCTCAGATTTTTAGTCCTGCTGGCCAGGACTGAACTCAGGCAGCCAGTCCGGAAGCTGACATAGCATCAGTTAAATCTGCAAGTTGAGTTAAATATTTAACCTGTCCTGCTACCCACTGGCATCATCAGCACCAAGCAGCACCCAGCACAGACACCTGTAAAGAAAGATGACAACCATCAGGCAGGCTAAAAAAACACCTTGCTTTCTACGAGGATTTCCCAGCTTGGTCTCCACCACATGCAGAACGTCACTTACTTTCTTCCTCTCTCAGGCTCTGTTATGATTTAGATATAAAATGTTCCCCAAAAGTCTTACTATGTTCAGAGGTGGGGGTTTTGGAAGGTGTTGGGATCATGGGCGTGTTATAGTCATCATTAATGGATTAATGCATTGATGAGTTCATAGCTGAATGTGCTGTTAGGAGCTGGGGCCTGGTTGGAGGAAGTGGGTCCCTGAGGACGTGGTTTGGAAGGGTGTATTCTTGTCTCTGGCTCCTCCCTTCACCTTCTGCTTCCTGGCTGCCTTGAGTGAGCAGCTTTCCTTTACCAAGTCCTTCTACCATGCCACTTATGCCTTGGAACCAACAGGCCATGGATTAAACTCCCTGAAACCTTGAGCCAAATAAACCTTTCCTAAGTGCAGGTGTCGGGTATTTTGTTCCAGGGATGGGAAAGTGTTGTTGTTTTAATCCATTATGTTTTGGGGTATTTTTTGAAGTCCTAGCAGATCCTCAATGGCTTGCAATCCTTATAATTAATGCATCTTTTTTTCTGATTTTTTTTTCCCCCCTCAGGCTTCTGTCTCCGACTACTACTTAATACATATCAGGTAAGATAAATTCTGAAAGACCACAGTGTCTGTGTGCCCGTGTTTAGTTTTATTAAATACTGTTCTGATGAAGTTTCCTTCTGGAGCAGCCAGTGAAGTCCACATCCTCTATCAGGATCCCACACTTGAGACCACTCTATACTACCTGGGCCACTGCACATATACCCTAAGCACCATAGCACCTAGTACTAGATAACTAGGGACAGTGTCCCCATTTCCAAAATTATTCAAATTAACTAATTCATTGTTCAACTAGCCTGTTTTCTCCACCTAACCCATTAATTCCCACAAAAAAACACAACAAAGGCACCTGCTACTGTGTCCCTTTCTCTCTCTGCCTCATGACTATCTCTGCCTGGTACCGTACTTCCTCTGAGTGTGCCTGTGTAGTGTGCTGTGTTCTCCTACAGGCTTGTGAATAGTAGCAATGTAAAAGTCTGTCTGCTTTTTCTCTCTGGATCTGCTTTTGGCCTTGCTATTCATCACCCAAGGTAATATAGTTAAAACATCTTCACATCACTCCTATTGATTAGCAGCAGTGTGTAACAAACCACCTTAGTAATCATCTAAAATGACAAGTGCACATTGTTAGAGCTCACAGGTCATAGGGCTGGGCACGGCTGATGTTGAGTAGCCTTGCTTATGTATCTGTGGGTGACCTGGGGATTCTGCCCCATGCTGAGTTTGGCTCAGCGATAAGATCTGTGTCTTTCATCCCCTTCCCGAGACCAGTGGATTAGCCTGAGAATGACTTTTTTCATGGAAAAACACAAGGAGCAAGCTGAAACAAATTTTGAAAAATGTAAAACTTTTAAAAAGTTGAAACTCTTTAAGCCTAGTTTTAGAATGGATACCATATCACTTATGCTTCATTGTATTGGCCAAAGCAAATTGGATAGATGCCAGAGGTAGAGAATTATGTCCCATCCACAGTAAGAGATCAATGGAACTACCTGAGAAGGACAAAGGGGTTGAGTATAGGAGAAGTGAAGAACTGTGGTCAATAATGCAGATCTACGATATTTTCCAATGTCTGTTGTACCTAGAAGGTTTGTTCTGGTCCTGGCTTTGATTGGCCCTCAAATAATCACCTCTTATATTTTAATCAATTTTAAATGGTTATTTTACGTACAACATGTTAGAATTAGTTATTTTGAGTAGTGTTTTAGCTTATAAGCACGCCAATTATGCACCTGGGGCATATTGAAGCACAAGAGTGTACTATACCAATCAAACCTTTTGTCTGACTTTTGACTTCCTAGTTTTCTTCCCCAAACTATTACATTTCTCTTTTCCACTTAATAACTTAGCTTATATGCACCAGTACATAATTATCTAATTTTTAATGACATTGTATTGATGAATATTTAGATGGCTTCCAGTCTTTTCACATCACCAACGGTGATGTAGCCCCTATCCTTGTGTACTCATCTCTGCATACATATGAAAGCAAATGTGTAGGGCAAAATTTTTGGCAAGTGTATATGCATTTGAGATATTAAAGATTTTTCCAAATCACCATGTATGGATGGGTAAGTTCTGCTTCCTTTTACAATGAATGAGAAATGTGTTTTTCTCTTATTTTTGCCAAAGTGTTATTACATTTTTGGCCTTTGCTAGTGGAATAGTTATATCTAGCTATCTGCATTTGATTATTCCTTTTTTCCATATAATTAGTAAGTTTACAAAAGCTCCCTCAGATATTAAAATCCATTTGTATTTATTGTTCAGTGAACTATTATGGGCACTCAAAGGGAGAAGTGCATTGTGGTCTGGGGCTGGGAGGGTTCATGTGTTTTGGGGAGTCTCCTCAAGAGCGATGACAGGGTGTGTATTCCCAGTGTCTGGAAGGGCACTGGTTAGTGGGCTAGAATGCAACATTTGCATGTGTTTGAGCTTTAGACACATGGGACCCAGTAAATAGTATGCTTTCTCTGAGTGTGGCTATCTTGGAAATTAGTGAGTTTACAGCATGGAGTAAAAAAGCTCGGGCTCAACTTGCAGGTTAAAAGCACAGTTCAGATTGACTGGTTTATTATATCTTTAAGACTCTCAAGATTTTTTTGGAATGAATTTCATGGAAGGGGAAAAATGGCCTTGTAACCTTGGGTAACTTTGTGTCCTGAAGCTGCAGTTTTCTTAAAAGTACAATTTAAAAATTATGATTTTCCACATCCCCTTTCTGTCTTTATTTCTTCTACTCTACCTACCTCATCCCCAAATTCATGCCTTGAATTCCTAACCCTCAATGTGATTGTATTAGGAAATGAGGATTTGGGCTGGTGAAAATGTCTTGAGGTGGCGCCCTCCTGACTGGGATTAGTACTCTTATAAATGGGACCTCAGAGAGCTTTCTTGTCCTCTGGCCACCACATGAGAACAAAACAAGAAATTAGACTTCCATGACCGCAAAGAGAGTCCTCCCTAAAACCTGACCGTGTGTGCACCCTGATTGCAGACTTCCAACCTGCAGAAATAAATTTCTGTTGTCAATAAGCCACCCAGCCTGTATTATTTTGTTATAGCAGCCCAAACAGACTAAAACAGCCCTAAGACAGCACTCTGTATGTGAAAGAAAATTACAGGATGTGACTGAAGGTATGGTGAATATTTAAATTCAAAAAAATGAAAGACACATCACCATCAATCCCCCCTCAAACTATTCCCCTTTGCCTCAAACACACATATCCCATCATTCTTGCCACTTTCCAAAGCAGTTCTGGAAGTCCTTTTTTTGTGAGTGTCTTTAGATATGCTATCCTGGCTGCCTCAATGTCCTGAATTGATTCCAAATATTTTACCTTTCACTATCATTTTGACTTTGGGGAAGAGCCAGAAGTTGTACAGTGCTAGATCCAGTAAATAAGGGGCATGAGGACACATTGTGATGTTTTTAGGAGCCCGCCTTTCAATGGGATTGTACTCAGCAGCAGCATTCACTGTAGTTTTGATCACACATTTTAAACACACTCACAAAAGAGGGCTTCCAACACTGCTTTGTAAAGTGGCAAGAATGATGAGATTGAAGCAAGGGGAAGTATTAATGACAATGTGTCTTTTACTGTGTATTTTGAAAATTTAAACATGCCATGTATGCTTTGATCACCTCTTATAGCTTCTTTACCCATTGATCAACTGTTTCCATACTTCCCTCCATACTACTATCCCTGGTCTCTTGAAACCACCATTCTACTTTCCTCTTGTAAGAGATAAACTTTCTCGGAGTCCACATAGAGTGAAATGATGTGATATTCACCTTTCTGCTCCTAATTTATTTCACTTAGCATAATGAGCTCTACTTCTATCTACCTCATTGCAAATGACAAGATTTTTTGTAAAAAATCAGCTTACTCATTGTCAGGGATTCAATTTTTCTGGACCACTGAGATGATTTCTATGCAAGGAATGTTTTACTTCCAATTTACCTTCAATCCTGTGTTACAGTCTTTTAGGGTCCCAACCTAAAGTATGAGAAATTGCCAGTGACCTCCTTGGTGGAGTCTACATGCCATTTTGTGATCCTAGACCCACAAGGTGCCAAAGTAGACCTTATCCTCTTAGCAGGCTCTTTTAGAATTGGCATGTCCACCAGAAGATGTGCAGTCCCAGTTCTGGGATCCCTCTGTTTTCTCTAGGGTTTTGCCAAGTGTTCTCTCTCTATTAATTTATTAGATTCCCTTCTGCTTTTACAGTTTAACAGTTCTAGACAACCAGGAAGGCTTGATGGGGGGTCTCTCTACACAATAATTCGACGCTAACTGTTGGTTACATAACATTAGAACTAAAAATCACAGATAAGAAGAGAAAGACGAGCTGTTTCCTGACCCCTAAGAAGACTCAAGTGAAACTGTGAACCTGTGTTTGTGGCTTGCCACTTGAGAAGCCCAGTGATTCAAGAACCAATTGTTGTAGCAAAGAAAAAGATTGATTTGGAAAGTTACCAACCCAAAAAGATGGTAGCTATCACCAACAGAGACCATCTTGCCAGGGGTTGCAGGCATAGGCTTTTAGAGGGATTTGTGGAGGAGAGGTATGTCAGATAGGTAGGCACCAGGGTAGTTTCAAATTCCAGAGTGATTGTAAGTTCTGAGGGGTGTGCTTTTCTGACACACAGGCTGCTGCTTTCTGTAGATGTTCTGGGTTCTGTCATTGAAAGTAACTTTTTATAAAGTCTTAATATTCACATCCTCTTAGTTCCTTTCCTCAGGAATAGTTAATTTTGTAGTTAGCTATCATGATAGAAGAGGTATCTTTCCCCTGGAGAACACGGGGAGGTAGCAAAGGCTACTTTCCCCTGGTGAACCAGGAAAACAGAGGAAATCATTTTTTTCCCCAGAAGACATTTGCTAGAGAAAAATTTTAAACGATTAAGTGGCTTTAATCTGAGGTGTCACCCACATCAAAGCTAGTAGGAGACTATAATTTATTGACTAATTGTGTGACTTCCAAAAAGGGTAATTTTTTTCAAGATTAATGAGGGGCAAGTGAAGCTAATACTAGACGATGGGACAGAGACAGTAGAATTGAGACCAGGCCAAATATCGCAGGCACATATGCTCAAACACAAGCAAAACTTTGTTGCCGGCAAGGGGAGTGGGGGGAGAGAAGGGGTGTCAGTTGAACTGGGGCTCTGGCTGAAGGGAGCTAGAAATAAGTCGAGAGAGAGTGACCAAACTATTGCTCCCAAAACAAAGAGAGCAGTAGGTTTTTGGTGATTTGCCAGGAAAGGGTCTTTAAAGACTGGTGATTTCCACTGGCCAAGGGCACAGTTTCAAAAGATGTGTCTTTTTGTGATGGACTTAGATAACCAGATGTCCATGGTCAACCCATTCTAGAGGCTGCTGAATTTTTGTGAACGTGGCACCGTCATCCTGCACAAAGCATCCCAGCCTCGTATTTGGTGGGGTAATAGGTGATCAGTTTTGCTTAGGAGCTGCTGAGTTACTCTAACAGCTGCTGTATTCAACTTGCATAAACATCCTGACCTTGCAATAGGGCTTAAGGCCTTTCAGTGCTTGGGCTGTTAGAGGTCCACATACCCAAGTAAAGAGTCAGTGTCCTAGCAAATGTGGCCTTCAGGAATCTGGGAGGTGACCCGGCCAAATGTTACCCGAGCCCACATGTCAGAGATGTTATCTACCGCAAACCTAGTGGGAAACTACTAATGCATTGCTAAGCTGTGCGGCCTCCAAAATTAGTGATTTTTAAGTTGACTGAAAGCAAATGAAGGCAGATGGATTAGTTTTTTCCTTCCTTCTTTTGTGAATTTCCCGGGGAGACATAAAAGAAATGTCTGCCTCCAAATTGAGAGGACACTGACAATACAAAGAATGACTCAGACAGGTTCAACTTGCTGAGAAAAGGAGATTATTAGGGGTTACTTACAGAGCAGTGGGTGACTTGTGGGCTGTAGCCCTTCCAAAGTTGTCCACTGCTCTTTGCTAAGGTGCTGGCTTTATACGCCTCTAATTAAAACAGCATGAGCAAGATCAAAAGCAAGAAGCATCCTCGGGGAAAAGTGATGTGTGCTCCGTTCCCCTCTCAACCTCACCAGGAAACTCCACTGGTCTCAGCACGCACTGTCACACTGCAGGGGTGGCGGATCTCGCGCTAGGGTCTGCACGCAGCCTCAGCACCTGGCGAGGGCCTGCTGAACTGCTCAATGGGCCCACTACAGGACGGAGTTAACTTGGCTAGGGTTTGGAGGACAATTCTGACACACTTGGTAACAATTTCTCGTTTCATGCAAACATTCTGTTGCTGCAGTTTTGTTGGGGTCTCAGGTCTCTTGAAACATACCATCCTACACGGGGTGATAGCTGACTGGATCCGGACGTTGATCTTGCCATACCAGCCTTCTGTCCTCCTGTTTCCCCACCATGGTGGTCTTTAACTCTCTGAAAGCTAGATGTTTATTAAGGCTTATACCTCGAGGATGGCCAAGGTGGCAGTGCCCAGGATATTGATTGATCATCAGTCACAAAAGCTTCTTTAAGTGGCGCCACTCATGTATTCTTACACCACACCTGAGGAAACATACCTTAGAGACTCAGGGTCGACGTGTCAGAATTGAAAAGGGAGATATAGATGTGGGTCTCCGTGCCTCAAAGCAGTGAATAAGGCCACTCGGGGTGAGCCTCCACTGCTGGATGCCTCTGCGACTGTCAGGTTGCTACCCAGGGTGTGTGGCTGGGGAGCCCACTGAAGACACAAGGCTCGTCATTTGTAAGGGGATGTGAAAAGAGATGCTGTGATCTTTCTAGCCAATGGTTGCCTTATCTAGTTCTAGCCTCGCTGCTGTAGACACTGATACTGTCAAACAGATGTTTTCCTCCACCTATGAAATTTAGAACTGCCAATGCTGCCTTGTCTCAAACGTTTTTCTCTGTTTCCCCTTCAAGGTCCCGCTAGGTGAGCCCGTCCAGGCTCCACAATGACCTGGGTGAGAGCTTTCCAACTCAGCAGAGACTGGCTTTGCTTACCTGGCTCAAAGCTCTCTGCCAGGTTTGCCTGTGACATGGCTGTGTTGCCTGGCAACGGGGCTCAGATGACAACAATCTGCTGAAATGATAGAGGGATCCAGCTCCTCCCCACACCCGCTCACTCAAGGTGCTTCTCTCTTTGCCCGGAGGAGGACTGCCGCTGTTGCCAAGACCATGCTGGGCTAGGGACAGTTGAGAGACCCACTCTTCCTGGCCACTCGGTTGCTCTGTGTCACAGGCCTCTGTTTTGTTCCTCTTACAGCATTTAATACAGTTATAAATTATCTTGTTTGTTTTCTGTTTTATTGTTTGTTTTCTCAGGAGTCAGAATTTTGTCTATTTTATTCACGTCTACAGCCTTAGCACCTGGAAATACCCAGACTGCCTTCTTCCCTCCTCAAGTGTGGGGAGAGGTTGGGTTGTCAGTGATTCACAGGGAATGGAAGCCAGAACTTGGATCGGGTAGCACATGTGACAGCTGGGGACAAGGTTGCAACTGAGGCAGCTGACATTCCCAACTATTTGCTCTCTGCTGGCTGCTCACAGAGCTTACTTTTCTAACATTCTCAGTTAATTGGTCCCCTCGTGCCTCTCCAAACGGCCCCCCAATGGCATGGATTAGGCAAAGACTCTAGGATCATACACATTTTTCTACTTTTTTTCCTGAACCAGCTCCCACATAGAGTTTAGTGCCTACAGCTG
Source organism: Hystrix cristata (assembly GCA_004026905.1). Classification (NCBI taxonomy): domain Eukaryota; kingdom Metazoa; phylum Chordata; class Mammalia; order Rodentia; family Hystricidae; genus Hystrix; species Hystrix cristata. The sequence continues at coordinate 59,548 of PVJO010008769.1, forward strand.
GCATGCTGGTCCTCAAAGCTCCCTGGACTGGAGTTCCCCAGACAAATCTCAAGGTGTTTAGGGCAGCGCTTCTCTACCATGGCTAACCTTCGTGTGATGGGTAGGTTTTCCATAATCTCAACTAAATACTACATAGTATCTCACTTAAAACACCAAGGCCTTTCTTCAGTAGAGCCTCACAGCAGGCAACCCACACACTTGAGAGAGAAGGGAGAACTATTTTTTTTCCCCAACCTGTAGGGATTCAAATCAGGGTTCTTTCTTCTCTGCTGGGTTTGACTATCTCACCAGTTCAAACTGCTTCCTGGTTGGCCCCAGTTCCTCCAGCCCAGTGCTGGAGAAAACCTGGAAGACATTGCTGCTGCAGAAAAAGAAATGTTTCCAGCTTCTTACTTCATGGACTAAGAGTTCAGGCCGCCGAGTCTGCCCCCTTGTACTAACCTGGGCTGCAAGACTGTGCCAGGCACGCTCCAGGCAGAAATGGTGGCCATTTCAAAGCTAGAAAGGACGCCTTGAAGTCATGAGTTCATGCCGACTCATGCAGGGTTAGTCCTTGGACACACCTTTAAATTACTGCTTTGAAGCAAAAGCCTATCACCTTATGTTACCAGTTTTTCTCAAACTCTTCCACTCTTCCTTCTCTTTTTCTTTTCCTTCTTTCATAGTCCACACACCTAATCTTTTAGGGGAGCATGTGCACAGAGTAAGTGGGTCTGGAAAAGCCTACAGAGTGAGATCCACGTATCTGGTAACTACCTTTGTTGTTGTTGTTGTTGCCATAACAATAGATCATAAAACAACATAGATGAATCCTCTGAGCATTGCATTCCTTTTCTTTCTTTCTTTCTTTTTTTTTAAATGGTGCTGGGGATTCAACTCAGGAAGTGCTGATTCTACCTCCCCAGCCCTTTTAAAAGTCTATTTTGAGACAGGTTCTCACTAAATTGCCTGGGCTGGTGTGAAACTTTCTATCCTCCTGCCTCAACCTCCCAAGTATCTGGGATTACGGGTGTGTGCCACGCATCCAGCTGCTTTGTCACTTTCAGCAGATGGCTTTCAGTCTAACACCTGTGCTCCCCTCTGTGGGCCTGGGAAAGAAGAGCGAGATTGCTTTACTGAGAGTTGCACAATGCCTGGTGTTCTAGTTTGGGCTGCTCTACCAAAAATAGCACAGACTGAGTGGTTTACAGAAAACAAAAAATTGTCTCTTATAGTCCTGAGAGCTGGAAAGCCCGAGATCCAGGCATCGGCACGTTTAGGGTCTCGCGAGGGCTGGCTTCCTGGAGCACGGCCCGCTGCCTTCTGAGGCATGGAGGAAGCTGCGGAAGTCTGTAAGGATGCCTGGAGAGTCGCTTGCCCAGAGGCCCTGGCTCCAAACACCATCCTGGGAAGGACTGGATTTCAGCTTATGAATTTTGAGGACGCACAGTCTTTATCACCGGAAAAGATGTCTTTAAAGGAGGCATTGTTGCTCTGGTCAAATACAGGTCAAATCAGAGTAGTGATTCCAAGAGGCAGTTAACTTTAGCATTAACTATCCCTTGGGTCAGAAAACGTATAAAACATATATTAATATATAGTTTTGAACACTTCGAATCACAATCCTTCCTGGGTTTTTTGTTTTGTTTTGTTTTATTTTTTTCTTGCTTTTAGTTTGGATCTTACTTCCTTTGGGAAGACCATCACATACCCAAACTGGGTTTGAGCATTTGTTAGCACCAATAAAATATGCTTTATTGTTTTTTCTTGTCTATCACACCAGCTAGCTCTTGATTTTTGTAGATTGAGGATTATAATTGTTTTCTTCACTCTTGAATCCCCCGCACACAGCATTAGTATAGAATATACTTGGACATAGTGAATATTTGTTGTAAGAACGAATTAATGTAATTCATCCAGATGGATTATTCCTCTTGAATTCTTTTGTAAATTAGGATACTAAGATTTTATTTTTTGCCTCGCCTTCCTCACCCTGGTCTCATTTTTATTTGTTTTTATCATGAACAATCTCAAATTTATAATGGAGTTATAGTTACTATATAAAAAACCTTTTCTCCTTTTGAGAGTAAGTTGGTGGCATACTGTTGTATCACCTTCCTAAAAATCTTGTATGTATTTGTCACAAATGAGGACATCACTTCATGTGACCACAATTTAGCTATCAAAACCAGCAAATTATATCAATACATTACTGCTATCTAACCGTCAAATCTAGTTCACTTTGCCAAATGTTACAATAATGTCCTAAGAAATTCAGTTCAGAATCCTATCTTCCATTTTAGGTATCATTCTTTTCAGTCTCCTTTTATTTGGAAAGCTCCTTAATCTTTTCTTGACCTTGTGAACTTGATACCCTTGAAGATTATGGGGCAGTGACTTTGTAGAGTGTCGCTCAATATGGGTTCACCTACCGCTATCTCAAGAAGAGGTTCAGGTTGTACATTTTGGCAGGAAGTCATAGAATTGATGCTCTAATATTCTTAATCCATCCTATCAGTTGGCAGACGATTTCGAATTGTCTCACTACCAGGGATGTTAATTTTGAATTAAAGCATTGTCTGCCAAGACTGTTCCACTGCAAAGTTACTATTTTTTCCTTTGTGATTAATAAATATTTTATATAAATGTTCTTTGAAACTATGTAAAATTTAAATTTAATTAATTTATTTGGTTATGTCAGTCTGAACTCATGTGTTCCTTTTTTTATTTAATGGATTATAATCCATTGCTATTATTTATTTAATGTAAAATACAATTAAATTTAAAAGACTAACTTTATATTGTAGATTTTTATTGTAGAAAACTAGGATAGGGTGATTAATTAAAGATTTTATAGAATATAGAATAAGATTATGTGGAGATATCCAATGGAACCATAAATTCAAAGGGAAAAATGAATGATATATTTTCCAGTTATTAACAAGTAGTTTTTTCTTGTATTTAAAAAAAATGCTGGTGATGGATCTCAAATTGCTTTGGTATTCATATTTTGGGAGTATTTAAAAGAGTAATTTGACAGGTTTAAAGTCAATATTTACCATGTTCTAGAAACCATATTCCTTACAATAAAATGAACTCATGTTGAAAAATTTTAGATGACCTATAAAAATGTATGTGGATGTATATAATTTTGCAACATTCTTTTAGAAGTATATGTGCGGAGAAGTTTGAAGGAAAGACAGAAACTGGTGTAGCACTAGAGATCGGGGCAGCAGGAACTCAGGACAATCTAGGGGCTAATAGCAGGTAATTCAGGTCCAACAGACTTCTAACATTGTAGTTTTCCACTCAAGAAACAAATATCCAGGAGAGAGAATCTGTTGACCAAGCAGAAGTTATTTTTCCTGTTTTATGGCTATAAAGTGAAAACTCTGTGATTGTCAACTCACAAAAATCAGCTAGAGTGGAGAAGGCTGGTGTCCCGAGGAGAATGAGCTTGGGTGGACCAAGACAAAATATTGATACTGTATTAGATTTTTTAAAAGATTTGCATTTTCTCTCCACTTTCTAGGATCCAGCAATTTCATGACTTTGTTAAGAGTGTTTTTCCACTAAAAGTTGTAATGAATGCCTTCCTCATTGCCAAGGTAAGAAGGACTGAAGGTATTCATATGGTACTTTTGATATTGATGGAATACTTTTGATATGGCACTTTTGAACCACAAAAGAAAATATGGAGGAAAGGAAAGCTCAAAAAAATCTGTGGGTTCATCCTTTAGGAATACTGAATAAAACAAATTGGGGTTCAGCAATCTCAAAACATGGATGTGCATTTACAGGGAGTTATAGAAATGCACCTCTAGGCCTAGAAGGCAGGGATGCTTTCGATCAGCAAAGGTTGGGGAGAGTAGTGGGGGGCACTCCGCACTCTTCAGGTCTCAGGCAGAACCAATGCCCTATCTGCAGAAAATGGATAATAGTCACAGGGTATGTTGCACATAGAAACTGTCTGTCTTAGCTATAAGGGGACAAAAGAGAAAATTGTTGGTTTATGTGAAATGAGAAGAGAGATTGAAATTCATAGCTGTTTAAACTATGTGGACAGGGAAGAGGCAAAGTGGAGCATTGAGCCGGGACTGCAAAAATAAGCATACAAACTGGAAAGAACTTCAGAGATTTGTCTCTCTTGTTTCTCTTCCCCACTTCTCCAACCTGACACACACATGCACACATGCATCTGCACTCATACACACACGTGTACACACATACACACTCACACTTTCTAGCTGAGGAACTAAAGCCAGAGAAGAAAGGGCTGAGCCCTTTAAGTGTGTTGGAAGTTCCAGAAGTTATACCGTCACTCTTTTCTCTTTGCCTTGAACATGGTATTTCTTAGAGGGGGCTGGACTTTTATCTTGGATTCCAGGGTGCAGAAGACCCTGGATCAGGAGCAGATCTATAGTTCACTCATGGCCCACATATAAAAGGAAAAAAGAAATAATCCTTTGTTGTTATAAGCTACTGGCATTTTTAAAAATTGCAACATAACTAAACCAAAGTTGTTATTTTTAAAGGATGGGCCACACAAGCCAACGCTAGACTGAGCCAACATTGAGGCTGATTTAAAGAGGGCTCAGGGCTGGGGCTATAGTTGAATGGTAGAGCACACACATAGCCTGTGAGAGGCCCTGGCTCAATTCAGTAGCACCCATCCCCCCAAAAAAGACTCAGACTCAGAGGAGCCTAACTAAAGTTTGGTCAAGAGAATTCTTCTTTATATAATTCAAGGATTAACATTTAAAATGTATCCAGCCACCACTGCAGACACATTTCCAAGCAGCTATGGATCTTTTCCGAGTGCAGACATGGTTTCGAAATCTTTCTCAGTGCCATTAGTTATTGGTGTTTCAAACAAATTTGGACCCATTTGTCAAGAATCTGGACTCTGAGTTAATATTGCCTAAGTTCAAATTCAGACCTTTTTTTTTGGAAAAAAACAAATAAGCATTGTATATGCTAGGCAAATGTTGTATCGATGAGTTATTTCACCACTAACTGTGTGAGTTCTGTCAAGTTACCGAGACTCCATATACTCCTTATTGCTCATTTGTAAAAGTACTTATTTCCAGGTCTGTTGTGAGGATTAAATGAATTAGTGTAAATAAAATACTTAGAATAATGTCTGACATGTAGTAAGAACTGGATGATGATGATGGTGATGATGTTGATGCTGATGAAATTAGAAAGGAAGAAACTGAAGCCATGTCGCTGGAAGCTTGCCTGGCTCTCACTCATGGTGCTTCCCCGTTCCCAGCCCACTTTATTGATGAGGGATGTGGGCAGAGCTGAGCCTGTGAGACAAAGTGGGGTGTGTGCTGTGGGAGATCACAATTGAGGAAAGAAGATCAGTAGGGTCAGGACTGATAAAACATGTTAGGAAGAAATGCCAAGAAAGGATTCAGCTCTTTCCTCAGCCTCGATGTCCTCCCGTTCCAGGAGCCATTTTTTCAGGCTGAAGTCTCTTGACCAGTGCAGGAATTTGTCACTTAGTAATAAAAGTACTTTCCCGCTATCATTATGCCTTGGTCCTGCAGCCTCCCCAGGCCCCTTGCTAGGTAGATACTTGCTCCCTGAGAGAACTGACACTTAAGTATGTGGGCCTTCCCTGTCCCCCAGCAGCTCCAGGTCTGCTTTCTCGCCTCCCTCTCCACTGGGCTCTTCAGAGGTACTCACAAGCAGAGATGGCTCTGGGCCTGGTATCGAGTGCCGCACCCTGGATGGGGGTGAGACGCAGTCTCCCGGCCAGGCCTGGCCAAGCCCTTCTACAAAACAATGCAGATGATGCAGGGCTAGAGTCATGTCCTTACTGATATGTTCTTTATAAAGTTTCTGGGTTTTAATCTGGAAACTTGTCCATGTGGGAGCCATCTTCTTCCTTCTGCTGCCTCCCTTGGGTCCCTCAAACTTCCATACACACCCTTTTACTCTTCATTTTCTTTCCCTTAATTTTACTCTAGTAAAAGCTAAGATTATCTCATCTGTGGGGTAAATATATTCTTTCAAGAGGAGTTTATTGAACCGGTATTCCATGCTCCCTCTAAATCCTGGGGACAGAGTTTCTCTAGGACATACAGCCCACAGGGAAGAAGATTTCCACCTGTTTTGTTCACTGATGACACCAGAGGGCCTAGTTCAGTGTTAACTGGACTAGATTTCTGCAGATGAAGCTTAAATCTTTAATTCGGAATAACTTGCGAAGTCTGAGGTGAGAGGCTGGTTGGGGGGTAGAGAAGTCTTCAAACGAGGAGCACACGAATCACAGGTGAGCAACTGGAAAGCTCTAGGGCTAAGGACGAGAGAGGGGTGAAAGTTAACTTCCAAAATCTGATTGGGCAACTGGGCTGACGTTGGTGCCACTCGCTGAGCTAGGAAACACTGGATTTCAGGTGCTTCTGTGACATCTCGATGGAGACCTTGTAGGCAGTGAAATGAAAGATGACTGTCCGTTTTGGGGAAAGGGAAGATGGAGGGATGGGCCTGAGAAGATAACCTGAGGAGCATGATCAGAGGGAAGAGCTCTGGAGCAACAGGACTGAAAGAATGGGCAAGGAAATGGGTTCTTCGAAGGAGGTGAAGAGTGGGCAAGAAAGTAGATGGCCACAAACGTCAAGGGTAAGGAGGGGGTTTTGGAGGTGAGAAGGTTACTAGCATCCACATAGGAAAGTGTGAAGAACAGTGACTGGAAACTTCCTACTGGGTACAAGGATTCGGTCTTTGGAGCACTTATCAGGGATTGACTTAAGAGTAGCAGAGAGAAACTGTCAGGTTGTGGAGTTGATGGAGTGGTTGACGTCTTATACCACTTCTTTCCAAAGATTGATGGAAAGCTGGCACAGTTAATCCTTCTTGCTTTCCTGAATAAATGGTCCAGGATCTTACTTTCCTGGATATTTGCATCTTGATAAAGCAAAAACATCTTTAAGTCTGCCGAGTGTGGGTCTCATAAAGAAACAGCTCCTGTGGAAGGTGGATTTCCTATGGCCCGGGAAGGAGGGACTTGACCACAGAGCAGTGGTGCACAAAGTGTCTCGGTACTGAACCAGCAGCTCCAAATGGGAAGTTGCTATAGAGGCAAAGCCTTAGCCCCACTTGAGGAATTCTGAGCCAGAAACTTTGTGAGTGAGACCCAGCAAAATGTTTTTAAGAGCTGTCCAGGTGATTCTGCTGCATGCCAACATTTGAGAACTCCTGTCTGCGGACCTCTTTGAGAATCACTCTGTTAAGTATTGCATTGAATTTATACATTTACTAAGACAGAATGGTCAGCATTGCCACGTGAGGTCATCCTAGTGATGCAGTTGTATAGCTCTCCATTTAGATAGTTGCTAATTTATGTTCTTTAATAGAGTTATGTAATTTTCTCTGTAAATTAACTTAGTCATTGCTTGTTTTCAACTCTGACTTTTGAGTGTTTCTGTTGCTACTATGACTGATGCTTTATTACCTACAAAATTATGGATTTTTGTTTTATGTAAAAAGTGGGATTATCCACTTTGGACATACCACACAGGAAAGTGAACAAGTGAGAGAGCAAACCAGTGAGTTTCTACAAACTGAACCCATCGTGGAACCAGCACCCAGACCAAGAATCACAGCACAACCAGTGCCCAGCACCCATTTTTGTGCCTTCTTCAAGTCATGGGCTCTGCAAAGATAGCTATCTCTCTGGATTCTAACTTCCTTTATTTTTGACTGTATTTTTTCTTTGTCTATATGGACTTTTATACTGTAAAATCATTTGTGTCTGGCTTCTTTTCCTCAATATTGTAGTTTTTTTAAAGTTTTGATTGAAAAATAAAACTGTTATACATTTATAATGTTCGATATGATATTTTGATATATGTGTGCATTGTGAAAGTTCTAAATCAAGCTAATGAGTGCATGCATTATCAACTTTATTTTGTTTTTGTAGTAAGAACACTCAATCTACTCAGCAATTTTCAAGTATATGACACATTGCTATTCATGGTAGTCATCATGATTTACTGTAGATTTGAACTTGTTCCTCTGGAGGTATTGTATCCATTGACCAATACCCTAGTCGTCCTTCGCCACCACCCTTGGGCCGCTGGTAAACATCATTCTACTCTCTGCTTCTGAGTTCAGTTTTTAAGCGACACATTAAGCAACACACATTAAGTGACATTGGTATTTTTTGTACCTTTTTCACTTAATATCATTTAATATAATATCAATTTCATCCATGGTGTGTCCATGTTGTCACAAATGACAGATTTACTTCTTTTTATGGGTGAATAATATCCTATTTCGTATATATGCCACATTTCCTTTATTCATTCATCCATCGGTAGACACTTAGGTTGATTCTAAGTCTCCGCTATTGCGAATAGTGACACAATGAGCATGGGAATGCAGGTGTCTCTTTGGTGCACTGATTTCAATTTCCTTGGATAGATGTCTAGTAGTGGGATTGCCAGATAATACAGTTTTTCAGTTTCTAAATTTTTCCCCCACTCTGCCTCTGTTTCTAATTTTTCGAGGATCCTCCATATTCTTTTCCATAATGACTGTGCTAAATTCATTACCACCACTAGTGTGCAAGGGTTCCCTATCCTCTACACTCTTACCAATACTTATCTTTCATCTTTTCAATAAGAGCTATTCTAATAGGTGTGGTATCTTATTATGGTTTTAGTTTGCATTTCCCTCATGATTAGGGAGGTTGAAGCATTTTTGAAGTATATCTGTTGGCCTTTGTGTTTATTCTTTTGAGAAATGTCTATGCAAGTCTTTGGCCCATTTTAAAAATTGGATTTGTTTGGTTTCTATTGAATTTTTTAGTTCCTTATATATTTTGGATATTAACCCAATACTATGTTTGTGAAATTCATTCATATTGTTGTATACAGCTGTAAATTGTTCATTTTATTTAATGTATAGTGTTTTACAGTGTCTATATGTTGAAATTTATTTAATCTATTTTATTATGGTTGAACATTTGAGAAGGTTAGAGTTTGGGACTATTATTTCCTGGCAATAATAAAGGCTTTTTAGAAAAAGAAATGATTTTTCAAATATTTAAACATCTTTTGTAGTACTATTCTCACAAAATACTGTTTAATATACAAAAACTTGATATCTTCTAAGTCTACTTGCAATTTTTTTTCCCACAGTGCTGGAAACTAACTCAGGGCCTTGTACTTGCAAGGCAAGCACTGTAACCACTGAGCTACTTAGAGTCACAGTGAATTTTTGGGTTTTGATTCTGCATTTCCTTTTTAAGGTATTCATATTTAGACTGGTCTGTCTCCTAATCTGTCCATTAGTGAAGCTGATAGTCTGGGAATCTCAGCCTCATATCCAATATTTCTATCTGTAGGCCAGAAGATGACTGAGGGATAGGAGATATTTCCAAGATTGAACCATTACAAATACCACATTTTCTCAATACCTGAAGAGAAAGAGACAGAAACAGAGAAGTATGCCCCGTAACTTTGGGAGTGCCCCCAACATCTCTGGATTTCAATTTATGTCTCTGTAAAACTGGGAGTTGGAGTAAATGACCTCTGTTAACTTTTAGATATTCTAAGACTAGATATAATTTCAAGGACACAATTTGAAATGAAAACTTTGCATTGGACTCCAAAAACAAAATAGAAGGAGCCTTTGGATTCAATCTATTTTGTATAAAACCCTTCATCTAAGGAAGTCAAGCATACCCTATTTTGGTGCCACAGAATTAACCTATCCTAGAAGAACCAGAAAATTAAAAAGTTAGCAATGAACATATGAATGTTTGGTCTCACTAGAGATAAAATAATTCATGTTTAAAGACTGAGAGATTATTTTCCTTCTACTAGCTATGCAAGATTTCATAGGCAGGATCATGTCCTGCACTGGTGAGGAGAAGAAGTAAAAAGGCTCTACATTGGTGGAAATTACATGAAAATTCCTCTTCTAGACAGCAATTTGGCAGTGCGAATTGAGAGCTACAAACATGGGCCTACCCTTCCACCAAGTGACTCCACTGTCTACCATTTTTTTCTAGAAAAAAAGATTGGAAACACCACAAAATACAGATAACAATTGACAGATACAACATCATTTCCAATGACCAAAAATAGAAACAGTAAATGACTCAATATAAGGAACAGTGTAAATGAAAGATGTACAAAGAAATAAAAGATGATGTCTTAATACAACAGAATGTCATTCAGCCATTAAAATCAATGCTACCATATATATTATAAACCTAATTTTGTTGGGGGAGGGGTAAAAATTGTTTATACACATGGACAAGGGGCTAAAAATTTTTTCCTAAAAATAGAAATAGTAGAGTGGCTAATTTTCTAGAGTTGTGAATTTTCTGATCTCCAGAGTTGGTAATTTTCTGAGTTCTAGGTTTTTGTGTTTTGTATAGTTTTTTATTCCATAGGAAAAAACAGTAAATGGCAGCAAAAATTAAAAAAAAAAACCTCTCTCTATTTATTGACTTTAGACTCTGTTCTTGATACAGTTAACATTTTCTTTTTAAGTAAGAGATCAAATAATATATATAGTTAGGTTATGTTTTGGAAACTAAGAAAATGATGAAAGAAACTAAGAAAGGATGAAAGAAATGCAATAAAATACTTCTCTGTACTGGTAGCACAGTGAAAAATTCTTTTTATTCTTACTTGCCTCTTTTCTCCAATTATTCTACATTAAAATAATTCCTGTTAAAATAATGTAAAAAAGAAGGTACTTTTTAAATATAAAAAATTATTTGAGAAGGATCCAGATTGTTCAGGTAGGTTTGTCCTCACTACTAAATGTGTCACCAAGACTAGTCCCTCACACACACACAAACACACACACCCCAGCCCCATAACCTCAGTGGTCTATATCATCCCTGCTGGAAAGAATAGCATCTTAGTCAATTTTGTGTTGCAATAACAAAATATCTGGACCTGGATACTTCACAAGGAAAAAGAGGCTTATTTGGTTGAAGATTCTGGTGGCTGAAAAGTCCAAACAGTGTGGCACTGCATCTCACAAGGCCCCTGGCTGCAGCCTCATGTGGAGGACGCATCTTGTCAGAAACTTGGGTCCAAAGGAAGATCAGTTTGTAGGGAAGAGAGAGGGACAAAGGGGCCTGGATTCTTGTAACAACCTGCTCTCGAGAGTAATGCTCTAGTCCCGTGACGGCCAGGCAGCCTTAATCCACCCGCAAGGGTAGACGTGTGCTCCTCCCTGGACCCCAGTCATCTCATCTGTCTCACCTGACATTGTGATAGTGTGGAATTAAATCTCAACAGAAGTGTTCCAATCTTTCTGAGTTCTTATATTTAAAATGTGTCTCAGAAATATATTTTGTTTTTTCTAACCTAATAATCTTCATCTTGCAATTATTTAGTCTATTTACATCTTCTGTAATTACGATGTATTCAAGTTTAAATCTGGAATCTTATTTCTTTTCTATTTGTCCTGCCTGTTTTATGTTCCTTTTTCTTTTCTTTCTTATCTTCTTTTGGATGAATCAAGTATTTTTATTTCATTTTTTCTCCATTTTTAGCCTATTACTTATACATTTATTTTATAAGTCTCATAGAGCATATCATAAATTGAGTGCATTCTTGACTGATGAAAGTCTGAAATAAATGAACAGTTTGTATTACTTCCTAGACAATGAAAGAAATTTACAATACCAATTTTATTTATCCCTACCTCACTGCCATTTGTGCCTTCTTGTTGTGTTTTAAATCTGTATATTTAAAAAATGAAAATGGATGTTGTATTGTATCAAAAACAATGTCCTGGATTTAACTCGCTAGCTCAGCATAAGGGAAGAGGGAAAGAGAAAGAAATAAAAAAGGAATTACAGGCTTAACTCAATATTTCATGTGAAAAAGATCAGTAAACTTGGAGAGAGAAAAAAATAAGTCTATATACTTTATTTTAAAATCCAAAAGACATAATTCAAACACAAAATGTAAAACATTATATATGCTTTTCATTGTTCTTCACTCATTTCTCAATTTCTATATGTCATCTGAGATAAACAGCCTTCTGTCTTAAGAAATCTTATTTTTTTTTTATTGTTAGTTTGGAACTATTATGATTAGGGCCACTATAGCTTTTTTTTTAAACACTTTTCTGGTAAACATATGCACATGTTCTGTTAGGTATACATTTAGGAGCAAAAATGCTTCACCATATGGTTAGCATATGTGCACTTTTAGTAGACACTGCCAAATAATTTTCCGTATTTTGTATTGCTATTGATTTTTATACGTTAGTTTCATATCAGAAAACTGTGACAAATGATGTTTTTATAGCTGAATTTTTTTGGTCATTTGTTTGTTTTGCATGAAAACGTTCCCTTCACTGGAAAGTTTCCAGAGTAGAGTATTGGAATATTTTTGTGCTCAAGGTGTGTTAATCATATGGATGTGGATGGGAATTATCTCTCCTTTCAACAGTCTTGATCAACAGTCTTTCATATGCTCTAAATAAACCCTACTTTAGATTTGTGTGAGGAAATCAACCACTTTAAGGATGTCTTTGCCTTCATAGGCTCAAAGAGGGATCCCTTCAAGTTGGCTGTCAATTTTCCAAAAAATTTCCCCTTGATTTCCAAAATGCTGCCGTTACCCATGTAGCTGATAAAAGAGGTGCGTGAGGGAAACCCAGCACTTACTACATGTCAACTAAGTATCCCAGTACCCCAGTGTATCCCAGTGTATCTGCTATACCAAATGAGCACTGCTCACATTTTCCTTCCTACAGCTAATGTAAAGTTATTTTTTTGGGCTTCCCCCACCCCTTTTATTTGTCCTCTGTAAGTAAAACAAAATCTAAAGCCCAGTGTCACAGTTCCATAATAGTAAACAAAATCCTCCTTGTGCATATCTGCTCTCCTGAGGGAATAGATGACCCTAGTCTTTCATTTTTGTAATCTTGATTGTAAGATTATTTATTCCTACCTCACATTTCTTCTTTCTTCCTTTTTAAAAGACAAGGTTTGTTGCAGTATAATTTACATATGGTAAACCTTTTTTAGGTATGCAATTCTATGAGTTTTGGCAAACACATTCAATTGTGTAACCACCACCACACTCTAGACACAGAATATTTCCATCGTTCCCTCTGAGGTCACTTCCCTTCCTCCATCCACATTCTTATCTGACTTCTGTCTGCATAGCTTTGCCTTTTCCAGACTGCCATATAAATAGAATTATACAGTTGTAGCATTTTTTACTTGATGTCTTTCACTTAGCATTTGAGGCTTCTCCATGTTGTGTCATATGTGTGTGGTTTGTTTCCAGTGCATGGACCAGTGGTGTTTCCAGTTTTTGGTGATTAGAAATAAAGCTCTCATAAATATTCAAGTATAGGCGTTTGTAATTCACATTTCTCTTTGGCAACTATCTAGAAGTGAGGTTGTTGGGTATACAGAAAGGGTTGAATTTCATAAAAATTCTTAAACTCTTTTCCAAATCGGCTGTATCATCTTGCACTTTCACCAGCAATATATGAAAGTTCTAGTTGCTTGCACACTTGTCAACACTTAAAAGATCAAGCTTAACATTTTTACTCATGCTCAAAGATATGTCTAGTTCCTATTTCTACTCCTCTCCAGCCTGATAACCTTGGTTTCTGATTCTTTCAGAGTGGAAGAAGAGAAGAGAGGAAAAGGAAGATATCTTCGC
>PVJO010008770.1:0-50000 GCA_004026905.1 Hystrix cristata
AGTGGGTTATTTTGGAACATGAAATACTTCAGAGGGAAGCAGGTTGTTGTCCCTGCAGCTATTCCAGAGTAGAATGAGAAGAGTACCTAGCAAGAACGGAAGTAACAATCTATCCAGTTAGAAAGGGCCAATCCCACACTCTAGACATGCAAAATAAGTGACTCATCTTTTTTCCCTGTCACCACATGGGTCTCTGCTCTCAAGATTCAGAATTCACTCCTGTCCCATTGATAACAAGATTTCAAACAAAAGTAAACTGTAGAGCTTTGGAGGACTAAGTGGAGATCTGAATCAGCATTTGAAATCCACCTAGGAAAAATACACACTGCATTGCCACCAAACAGTCAAAAAACAAAGCTTTGGAAACAGTCCATTCCTAGAGTAAGGTCTCCATATTCCATGGTTCCTTACTTCCTTCTACATTTATGTATCACTTACACTGGCATTTCTCCTGATTTTACACTGGTATTTTCCCAGGTTGACCTTCCATATGAACTCTCCACACTGCTCTGAGCTGTGGCCCAGGTAACTGACCTCTCAGGCCTTCTGGCTTCTAAGTGAGTTCAGCAAATGGGAGATCAAAGAATGGAAGGAGTCTGAATATTTATTCCTCCCATCTCTCCCTACTGAGCCAGTTTAACAGTAGCCGGGTTCCTTTATCAAAAGCCACAGTTCCTGGGAGACAACCCTTCTCCCAAGGGTAGAACTCAGAGATTTGGCAACAGCTTCCTCCCTTTGTCCCTTGTTCCCAGTTCCCATGTAGTTCACCTTCTTCTGGTGATTCCCTGCATCCTACCCAAACCTTTGTCAATAGTCCCACCATTAAACTGTTCCCAGAGTGGCCATCTGTTTCCTACTGAGACCTTGAGTTATGCAGAACACACCCAAGGATGAATACACACTATGCTTTCTAGCAGATCCATGTTAGCTTTTATTTCAATGTGCCAGTTTGCATTATGCTGCCAATTTTAAAAGTCAAGAATAATCTATAACTCGAGTAAACATGAATTTGCATAGCAAGTGCACAATAAATGGCAAATAATGGTATTATCCTTATCATGTTAGTGGCAAATGACAGTTCATAATTAAGAGAACTAAAAGTAATGAAAATAATTTAGAGAAAGGAAAATGTTAATTAGTGTAGATGAACTTTTTAATAATTATGAGATCTTAGAATGAAACAGGCAACCTTGTGAATAGACTTAATAAAATATTTTCATGGCTGTGGTGTTCTACCATCTTCACAACAACCTTATAAGGTCAGTATATCACTAGTCTTTTGTTCAGATATGGACTTAGAGGGACCTACACAATGGCAAAGTTCTTAAATGTGGAGATATCACTGAAATCTTACTCTAAGGCCAGGTTCTGCCCTCAGTACCCATCTGAAAGTCCAAAGGGGTAGTTGACGAAGGTTTGGGGAGAGAAATGGATGGTCCAATTCACTATGGTTGGGTAGCACGTCTTTATCCCCCTACCCAACATGCCCACCTGAGTCACAGTTAGCTATTGCTATGGTTTGATATATCATAAATTCTTACTCTGACAATAAAAGGGAGAATAAATTGGATAGAGATAAATGCTACTACAGATAACCAAATGTATGTGATGACTCAGGCTGGGGAGGGATGAAGCACTGTAGAGAAGTATGTGATAAAGTCTTTATGAAATATACACTTCTTAAATATTTGACAGCTGCTGAAAGCCACCTGGGAGAGAATGAGTAATCTATGGCAAACAGAGAGAGGGTGAGAGAGTGCATAAAAGAGCAGTAAGGTGCGGCCTCTGCTCATCTTGAATCTTTCTAAACAGTGGAAAAGAGCTTCATGGTCAATGATGCAAAATTGATTGAGCGAGCTGTCCTTCATGTTGGTTAATCCTCTGTATCGGTATTTCCAAATGTTATCAAGTCTCAGAAATAATAATGCATGCCACGAAATTCATGTTTGGCAAACAGATATCAAGGAAGACAACAGCCTTAGTAAACACACAGTATTGGAGAAAGGGGATGAGACTTGATGCTTAGCCTAGTATTTGACTTTGTTAATATAAATAATATATTAACAAGTGAACAACCTGGCTTTCGTCCAAACCACCCCACAGTTAAGTGCTTTGCTAAAACTTACCAATGGTATTTACTTCTATAAATAACAGCTATAATTGGAATACTTTTCTAGATACATCTTACAACAAATACCCTTTTAAAGATCTTTATCATTGCAAATATTTTAGAGGAACCTTTGAATTATATTGTTAGACAGTAGTATCTAACCACTCCTAGTGTGGTACAGAAGAAAAAGGCCAGCATTTAGGTCCAAGCTGGGTCTTAAAAGGACTGAGTAGAATAAATATGGAGAAAACCTTCCAAATTAAGTTTGGCTGAATGCTGATGATAAAGACAGGGCCTGTGTGGATTGTAGAAGAGGCTGCTGGGCCTCTGAGTCCAGTTACATTAGGCATACACTTATCCAAGGATGGGGAGGCTGAGCGAAGGCTTAAATGGAGGCAGTGTGGTATAGTAGAAACACTATGGCATCCAGAGTAAAGTAAAATACCTGGCTTCGGGTTCTGGCACCTCTGCTTAGTGGAGGTGTTAAGTTTCTTAATATCCATGGGTCTATTTCTTCATTTGAAAAGCAACAGTAATAACATCTTTCTCATAAGACTCTTTGAATCAAATGAAGAGCCAAGTATAGTGCTGCACACAATGTGTGTCTTCACTACACTGCCGGCATGATTACTGCCTTTAAGTATATTCAGCCCCAGATTTGACCAATGACAAAATGCCAGTTCTCTGGGAAATTTGTGTCTTCAGTGTATTCTGCATTAATATACTATTTTCTGTGCTACTGACCTTTAGGTATATATGGAACATCAAGTGAATATGGTCGTTGTCTTTGAAGAGCCTCTAATGGAAGTGACAGGAGCATGAACACACTCAACAACTCCAGCTGGATGAATAATTTAAATAGACACTAATAAATCCACAAGTCTACATATTAAGAAACTCATATGTATAGCTGAGCATTCCTATTTGATGTATAAATGGCAATTGAAAGCTGAAATTCTCATGTTAACAGACATATGAGGTGAGAAGTTTTAGCATTTTCTTCCCCAACAGCAACCTCATCTCCAGTGATCACTCAAATACCAAAGAACATTTTTCACTTCCTCTGACTGGTAAAGACAGTGAGCTACAGAAGAGAAATACTGGAGATCTGAAAAGATATGAGCTTTGTTGACAGAAGAAATGGTCTTGAGTCCCAGCTTCCCATCACTTCATGAGTGATGATGGGTAATCCAGTTAGCCTTGTTCCATACAGACAACCATATTTGTAAAATGTTGCTAATTCTGATTCACAGAGCTGCTGTGAATATTAAATACGATCATATATTTGAGTATATTTTGTGAAGGTTGAAACACTATGTGAACGTTCGTTGTTGTTCCAAGTTGGTAGACAGAGACATTATATCTCTTGGGAAAGTTTCTTTCAGTACATACTAAGTAAATGGCTCAGGGAGTATCCTGAACTTGAAATGATTATTGTAAGGTGGGACCCTAAGAGGGAGAAACAATGACTGCTATTTATTAAGCCCCAGTACTATATATGCTATTCACCCCATAAATACTCTCCAAATTCTTCTGTACCCCTACAAAGAACCTATCATGATTATTTTACAGAAAAGGAAACAGACTGAGAGAAGTCATCTGATTTTCCAAAGGGCATACATGGAAAGAATTGAGCTAAGACTTGAACCCAGGCATGCCTGATTCAAAGAAACCACATCCTTTTAACTTAAGTTCAATTTTGTGGAATGCATCAACTGGGGCATGTACTGGAAAAACTCTAAGAATATTGCATTGTTTTTCATTAATTGTCCTTGAAACATTTAGGAAATAATAATAATAACTGTGCCCATAATAGATTGAGAACATATTCATTGCTTAGCCCTAGATTGGTTCCTCACACACATTCCCTTTTTTAATTGGCAAGAGCCTCAAGAGGAAGATGTTGTTACTGCCACTTGCAGATGAAGAAACAGACCCAAAAGGTCAAGAAAATTGCTCAAGGGTATTCAACTACAAAGCAGAGACCCTGGGACTGAAAGCTGGGTGTCCCTCCCTCCCCAATGCTATGCTTTTTCTGCTATTCCACATTAACTTCACTGAAACCTCCATCCAGTCTGTTTATACCTAGATGGTGTATGTAAGGCAGATATGGACTAAGAGGCCCCACAGCCTCTTCCAAAACCCAGAATTCCCCAGTCTTCATCTCCAACACTGCTTCTTTTGCAGTCTCCAGCATTTCTAATCTGGAAAGCCTCTCCTCTCTCCACTCTTCCTTCCCTAACCTTCCACATATTTCAAGACACAACTCAGGTCTCACCTCCTCAGGAAGCCTACTTTTCCTACTCTCAGTAAAATCAGTATCTTTTATCTTTGACCTACTAAACCACTCTTGTCTGGACTAATCTACCTTAGTATTTCACCATATATTATTATATAGTCTCCTTTTTTGCCTATTCCGTGATGAAGTAGATGATATACCAGAGTTCTAGTCCAGGCTAACTACTAACTAGCACTGTGGCCTTCAGTGAGTCACTTAACTTCTCCAAAACTCAGTTTTTTCATCTTTGAATAAGCATTCTCCAAAATGCTGTCTAGTTTAAAGAATTCTGTTTCCATGGTCATAAGTATTGACTCATCAAGAAGAATGCACGTTTCTCAAAAGCTCATATTTTTGTTTTTTTCTAGTAACTTTATGCTGAGAGAAAACACTGAATAAATATTTGTCAGTACTTCGATGTGTGAAGATATAGTTTTGAAATGATAAGCAAAAAATAATAATAAATTAGTAATAGGATCTAGTAGCATGAAGAATGGGATGGGAGAAAGACCTAAAGTAAATACTGAAGGTCTAGAGGGACAATCAGCAAAACCAGATAATTTTATTTCATCTGCAATGAAAAAAAATAAACTCAAAATGACTCACTCATTATAAATAAAGCTCCCAAATAATATTTTCAATGGATAAGGCAAAAATAGACCAATGACTTAGAATTCATAGCAAAAGATAAACATATATTTTTTGATCATTGCTCACATAGATGAGAACTCACTTTTGTTATTTATAAGGGGAAGAAAATCAAATTGTTTAAAATAGAGCAGTGGCTTACCATATTCTAACAAATACTGAGGCACTGCATTAACATAAAAATTTCTTCTCTGGCTAGCTTCTATTTCAATGTTTTCAAAGAACGAGTGATAGAAACTGTGTGAAGAAGAATGAAAGAATGTACAAGGAATCAGGACCCAAGTCTCGTTTTCAAGAAAGCTCAATTTTCTGCTGCTTTTTCTCAAAAAGGAAGCTAAAATTTGACTCATTTATGCTCTGGATTACTTCTAAAACTATTCATGAGTACCAATCTTCTATTTTGTTCTTTTTGGTCAATAATTACTTTCACTTTAAATCACACATCAGAAGTAACATTGAATAATAAGTGCTGGTGAATACACTGATACTGATAAGGAAATGGATAGAAATTAAACAGCAGAACATTCAAGTGAATACTGTGACACCATAGCAACCTAAAAATTACCTTATTTTTTTAGTTTGTATCCATTATATAATAAATGTACAAAAGATTTAAGGAAAATGGAGGATGAGAGTAGTAAATGCTTAGAGACATAGCAACCTCATTTATATCCACTAAAACAATTTCAAAACAAATACGGTTAAGTATAGTAGTGAAAGAAAGAAAATATTTCCTAAAATATTCCATGAAGAGTTTACCAAATTCACTTACCAAATTTAATTTACCAAATTCATGGTAAATTAAAGATTATTAACAATTCTTAACTGGGCACAGTGGCACACATCTATAACCCACCCATTAAGAGACCAAGGCAGGAGGATCACAAGTTTGGGTCTGCCTAAGCAATTTAGTGATACCTTGTCTCAAAATAAAATAGAAAATGGCTAGGGGTGTAACTTAGTAATAGAGCATTTGCCTAGTGTGCACAAGGCCCTGGGTTTCATTCCAGTACCACAAATTATAACAACCATAATCCTTAAATTTTAAAAATATACCTGAATCAGGACTTCCAGGAAGATGGTGGAGCAGTGAGAAGCAGAGAAAAACCTTCTCCGAGATTTGTTGTCCAGATGCTGGACTATAACAATTTAGGGAAGAGAAGGAGGAAAGTGTGTTCCAAGGACCCACCAGGGATCTGAAGTGAGAGCAAAGAGTTACCTGAGCACAGAAGAAGGAGATGATAGATGCCCCTTTCTCCCAGAGCTCCAGCTCACAGTCCTGGCTTATAACCCCAGCTCTCAGCACAGGTGACACAGCTTGAGACTGCAGAAGCACAGTGACTACTGGTGACCCCAGAGGCCTCCACAGAAAGACACAGGAGTAGAGCAGAGTGGTGGACACAGCAGACTGCAGTGGCTGATGAGTTACCCGAGTTATCTGATTTAAGATATGCCCCAGGAGAGGGTGATCAGCCATTCATCATTTTAGAAAGGGGCTGAGCTCAGAACTCAGAAAAGCTGTGTGAATTTTGGTGCCGGGGCAAGGAGGGGGAAGGCAGGGCAAGGCAGCGCGGAGTTCAAATTCAAGCAGGCAAGAAAGCAAGGAGCCAAGTTCAAACTGGCAAAGCACTGAGTCCAAGCTGGTGGCACTGAGTCCACACAGTGTGTCTCTAGCTGAACAAATCAGGTTCCATCCCCACAGCCAGAGACAAGGCTGAACTTCAGTAGAATTGGTGAAGCTTTGCAATTGAGCCCAGCTGGGAACGCCCACTAGCCTGCCATAAATCTACTGCTGTGATTAATCAACAAGGATCTGGACCTGCCTACTCTGTCTACCAGTGACAGCAGACACACCTGGAAGTGGATAGTTATTTAACTTTTTTTTCCCCTCTGTTGTTGTTACCTTTTTTTTTGTATTTTTCCCCCTCCTCTCTTTTTTCTTGTTTTTATATGAAAGCAAAATTCTAGTTTTTTATTGTCATTTTGTTCTATGCTTGTTTTTATTTCTTCCTTCTCTCCTTCATGTTTTCTTTACTACTTCCCCAAAGTATGCATAATCACCCCGTCCTCCAACCTTGCTTCTCATATCTTTCTCTTCTTCTATTTTTCTATTTTCCCCCCTAATCTCTTCTGCATTTTCCCCCAAGGGTAAAAATCACCATATCGAGGGCTTATAAACTGTATACAAGTTTCTGGTTTATTTTGGATATTGTATATAACCACAATCTAGTTGATATGGTTAAAGGTGGCAGAGCGATAGTTACCACAGTCTGTCGTTTTCTAGGCTGTGCTTGACGCTATTGTTGTTGCTGATTGTACTACTTTAGCCAATGTGACAGAATTGTTCTAATCAGTTCTTTCTTGTATGCCAAGACTGAGATTGGCAGAGGGTCATAAACAACACAGTAGGCCAGAGCCAAAGAACCAGGGGCTGGCCAAATACACAGCAATTTCTCAACCCCAATAAATTGAAGAGGTAGGATTTTGCAACAGACTCACAACACAAATACCAGCTACACCTGGAAGATATCTCTGAGGAAGTAGTCATTTCCAAAGGGTTCTCAATACTAACAAAAAAGCTACCTGCCATAGGCAATTCAAAAGCATCAACTCAGGAATTAAACTAAAAAAGAAAAATTACAAAATGAGAAGACACACAAGCAAGACACAACCCCAGACTTCCAGCTCGCCAAAAGCAAGGCCAAGGGGTAATGAGGTGTAACAATCTGAAAGCCTCCCACCCGGACTCTTGGAAGCAGTAACCGCAGAAGTAACAAAGTAGGTGAATGAGGCTCTAGATAACATCACAACAGAAATCATTTCCAGAATGAAAGACATGATTAGTGACTCTAGAGCAGATACAGATTTAAAAAAAAAAAAAAAAAGGAGCTTAGAAAAATGATGAAAACCATAAGTCCCCAACACAGGAAAGAAATGGAATCCATGAAACAGATTCAGACAGATGGCCAGGAGATTAAATATTTCATTGACAGTTAGGCAGTAGAATAAAACAATGTGAAGACAGAATTTCAGATATAGAAAACAAGATTGTGACTAACAATCATGAAAAGAAAGAGTTCTTCAAAATGGTAAGGGACCATGAAAAATCAATCCAACAGCTGCTACATGACATAAAGAAGAATAACATAAGATTGATCAGAGTCAATGAGCAGGAGACAGTACAAATGACATAAAAAAACTGTTCACAGATGTAATGGCAGAAATCTTCCTGAGATGGAAAAAGAACTTGACATACATATCAGTGAGGCATATGGCTCTCCAATTAGCCACAATCAACAAAAAACTACCCCAAAGGCATGTAATAGTCAAGATTCCAGGAATTCAAAACAAGACTGGAATATTAAAAGCTGTTAGAGAAAGGAAACAAGTAACCTATAAAGGAAAGCTCATCAGAATCACAGCAAACTTCTCAACACAAACCCTTAAATCAAGGAGAGCTTGGAGTGAAGTATTTCAAGCCCTAAAAGAAAACAATGTCCAGCCCAGATTTATGTACCCTGCAGAACTATCTTTCAAAATTAATGAAGAAGTAAGATACTTCCATGACAAAGACTTGAAAAGATTCATGACCACCAAAACAGCACTCCAAAATATTCTGAAGGACATTCTAGAAAGAGAAAATGAGGACTACAACTCTAGGAACTGCAACAGAATGAATCCTTCAGGCAAGGCAAGTAATTAAACAGAAGGGAAAATAGGGAACCAACAACATGTAAATACCATGACAAGAATAAGTCAACATATATCAGTTATAACCTTCACTGTAAATGGTCTGAACTCAAAAAGAAGCAGACTGGCAGAATGCATCAAGAAGCAAGAACCAACAATGTGCTACTTATAAGAAACACATTTAATTCAAAAAGAACTTAATATACTGAAAGTCAAAGGATGGAAAACAATACTTCATGTGACAGGAGCCCAGAAAAAAGCAGGGGTAGCTATTGTATTTGCAGACAGAGTGAATTTCAAGCCAAGACTCATTATGAAAGACAAAGAAGGTTACTACATCCTTGTAAATGGAATAATCTAAGGAGAGGTGACAATCATATATATATATATATGCACCAAATACCAGCATGCCTAACTACATACAACAAATATTGACAGACATGAAAAACCAAATAAGCACCAATACAATTGTAATGGGGGACTTCAATACCCCACTGTCACAAATACACAATCAACTAGACAAAAAGTCAACAGGGAAATATCAGAACTAAACTAAACTTTTGAATAAATGGACCTAGTAGATGTATACAGAGTATTCCATCCCACAACATCAGAATACACATTCTTCTCAGCTTCACATAAGACTTTCTCCAAAATAAACCACATACTAGTTCATAGAACACACGTAAGTAAATGCAAAGGAATTGAAATTATCCCATGCGTACTATCAGACCGTAGTGCATTGGAACTGGAAATAAATGGGAAAAGGAACCACAAAAACTTCATAAACACATGGATATTAAATAGCACCATCCTGAACAATTGGTGGGTCGCAGATGAAATTAAAGAAGAAATTAGACAGTGTCTACAATTAAACAATAATGCCAATACAACCTATCAAAATTTATGGGACACAATGAAAGCAGTCCTACAAGGGAAATTCATAGCATTGAACACCCATGTCAGAAAAACAGAGTGAGCTCAAATAAACAACCTGATATTGAACCTCACACTTCTAGAAAAGGAAGAGCAAGTCAAGCCCAAAGCTCATACAAGGGAGAACATTACAAAGATCAGAGCCAAAATTAATGCAATTGAAACTAAGAAAACAATACCAAGAATAAATGAATTGAACAGTTAGTTCTTTGAAAAATTAAATAAAACGGACAAACCCTTAGCCAACATTATCAAAAAAAAAAAGAAAAGACTCGAATTCATGCAATTAGGAATGAAAAGATTGAAATCACAACAGATCCTGCAGAAATCCAAAAGATCATAAATACCTACTTTGAGAACCTGTATTCTAATAAGAATGAAAACACAGAAGAAATAGACAAATTCATAGATGCACATGGATTACCAAAACTGGATCAAGAAGATATAAAAACTCTAAATAACCCAATAGCAGCCACTAAAATTGAAGAAGTAATTAAAAACCTACCAACAAAGAAAAGCCCATGTCTTCATAGATTCACTGCTCAATTCTACAAGAAATTTAGAGAATATTTAATGCCACTACTTCTCAAACTCCTTAAAGAAATTGAATGGGAAGCAATACTGTCAAGTTCATTCTGGAAACAAGTATTACCCTGATACCAAAACTAGAGAAGGATCCAATGAAAAAAAGAGAACTACAGGCTGATCTCATTAATGAACATAGATGGAAAAATCCTCAGTAAGATACTGGCAAACAGAATGCAACACATTATCAAGAAGATTATACACTATGACCAAGTAGGATTTATCCCAGGGATGCAGGGATGGTTCAACATATGCAAATCAAAAAATGTGATGCACCATATTAACAGAGCCAAGGACAAAAATCATATGATCATCTCAATAGATACAGAAAAGGCATTTGACAAGGTCTGACATCCAATCGTGATAAAAGCTCTGCAGAAAATTGGAATAGATGGTCTTTATCTCAATCTGCTAAAAGTCATTTATGACAAACCAACAGCCAACATCATACTAAATGGTCAAAAACTGAAAGTTTTCACTCTAAAATCCAGAACAAGACAAGGATGTATACTCTCACCACTCCTATTCAATATAGTTCTGGAAACATTAGACAGAGCAATTAGACAAGAGAAAGAAAAGGAATAAGGATAGGAAAAGAAGAAGTTAAATTATCATTATTTGCGGATGACATGATACTCTACATAGAAGACCCCAAAAACTCTACCAAAAGACTTCTAGATTTGATAACCAAATTCAGCAGTGTACCTGGGTACAAAGTCAACACTCAGAAATCAATAGCATTCCTGCATACAAATAACAGACTCACTGAAAGAAAAATTAAGGAAACACCTTTCACAATAGCATCCAAAAAAATGAAGTACCTAGGAATCAATCTAACAAAGGAAGTAAAAGATCTATACATGAAAACTACAGTACTTTGAAAAAGGAGATTGAAGAAGATATTAGAAAATGGAATAATATCCCTTGTTCTTGGGTAGGAAGAACAAATGTAGTGAAAATGGCCATACTCCTAAAAGTGTTATACGGATTTAAGGCAATCCCAGTTAAAATACCAATAGCATACCTCACAGAATTAGAGAAAACAATCCTAAAATTAATTTGGAGCTAGAAGAAACCTAGAATAGCAAGAGCAATTCTGGGCAACAAAAGCAAAGCAGGGGCCCTCACAATCCTGGCCGGAAATTATACTACAAAGCTACTATAATAAAAACAGCATGGTACTGGAAAAAAAACAACCCAGACCCGAGGACCAATGGAACAGATTAGAAGATGCAGAAACAAGTCCAAACATTCTCAGTCACCTTATCTTTGACAAAGGGGCCAAAAACCCTCACTGGAAGAAAGATGGCCTTTTTAATAAATGGTGCTGGAAAAACTGGCTTTCCACATGCCAAAGATTAAAACTAGACCCGGATCTTTCCCCATGCACTAAGCTAAAATCAAAGTGGATCGAAGATCTAAACATTAAAACAGAAACTCTAAATCAGCTGGAAGATAGCATAGGTGGAACTCTAGAAGACATAGTGTAGGCAAAGACTTTATGAACAGAACCACAATTGCCCAGCAAACATTACAAAGAATCAACAGCTGGGATCTAACTTTATTTAAAAAGCTTATTCACAGCAAAAGAAACCACCAACAGAGTGAAGAGACAACACACAGAGTGGGAAAAAAAATTTTGCCAGCTGTTCCTCCAACAAAGGACTAATATCTCAAAGATGTAAAGAACTCAAAAAAATCAGACCCCCAAAATTTAAAGAGCCAATCCAAAAATGGGCAGCTGAAATGAATAGACATTTTTCAGGTAAAGAAGCAGAAATAGCAAATAAATATATGAAAAAATATTCAACATCACTGGTGATTAGAGAGATGCAAATTAAAACACCACCAAGATTTCATCTCACTCCAGAAAGAATCACTATTATCAACAAATCAGCCAATAACAAATGATGGAGGAGATGTGGGGAGAAAGGAACCTTTCTCCACTGTTGGTGGGAGTGTAGACTGGTGCAACCACTATGGAGGAAGTAAAGGAAGGGGAAGAGAGCAGAAGAAAAGAAGCAGCAAGTTATATCATGTACAGGTACAAGTCTCCTATGATGAATGTTAGCACTATGTATATCTAAAATGTGCCTTTAAAAGAAAATTCTAAAAATAAATAAAAATATACCTGACTCAATCTTTAATCATCGTTTTGTATTTTTATAAAGATAAGTGAAAACATTTCCACACATTATCTCCTTTCATTTAAATGTAATTATATGTCATAAAATTTATCACCTTACAGTATACAAGTCAATGGTTTTAATGTTCTCAAATCTGGGGATCAGAGATATAGTTCAGTGGTAGAGTACTCGCCTAGTATACATGAGGCCTGGGTTCAATCCTCAGCACCACATACACACATATACAAAAGGAGTTGTTTTCATAATGTTCAAAAACTTATCCAACTCTGTAATGGGTTGAATTATGGCCTTTCAAAATATACATTTAACTGGAATTGTGAATGTGACCTTATTTTGGAAAAGGTCACTGAAGTTTAATAAGGATCACAAGGTAAATTCTTATCCACTGAGCTGTAAATCCACTGACAAGTGTTGTTTTGGGGTTTTTGTTTGTTTGTTTTTGTTTTTGACACAGGACCTCATTAAGGCTAGCCTCAACTACACAGTGAGGCTCCTCAAACTTATGGTGATCCTCCTGCCTCAGCCTCCCAAGTGCTGGATTATAGGTGTACACTACCATGCCCAGCTAATGATAAGTGTTCTTATAAAAAAGGAAGGAGAAACACAGAGGAAACACAGAAGATGAAGGCAGAGATTGGCAAGATGTGCCTACAAGAAGCCAAGGAACAACAAAAATGGATGGAAGCTATCAAAGCTAGGAATCTCTCTTAGAGATGTCACAGAATGAACCAACTTCACCAACATCTTGATTTCAGATTTCTGGCCTCTAGAACTATGAGAGAACAAACTTGTGTTGTTTGAGCCACCATGTTTGTAGCAATGTTACAGCAGCCCAAGGAAACTAGCATCACTATCTAACTCCAGGATATTTTCATCACCCCCCCAAAGAAAGCCATTAACCGTCCTTTCCATCTTCAATCCCTAGTGACTACTAACTATTCTCTTTCTCTATGGATTTTCCTATTCTGGCCTTTTTACGTAAATGGAATTGTATGATATGTGGCCTTTTGTATCTGGTTTCTTTCACTTAGCATAATGGTTCAAGCATATTACCATATATAGCATCACTACATTCCTTTTTTTTAGTTGAATAAAATTTCATTGTATGGTCACACCATATTTTGTTTACCCACTCCTTAACTGATGGACATTTATGATGTTTCTCAATTTTGGCCATGAATAATGCTGTAATGATCTCCTTGTACAGGTTTTTGTGTATGCACATTTTCAGTCCTCTTGGGTATATAAATACACCCAATTAGCTTGATTGTACACAAGCCTATTTCATCATAGTTATCTTATTTGTTGTCATATAATTATTTATAACATTCCTTTACAATCCTTGTATTTCTGTAAGGTTGAAAAAGTTATCCTCTCCTTCACTCTTGGGATTAGTTACCTGAGTCTCTTCTCTTTTTGTCTTTCCCAGTCATGTTTAATATTTATCAATCTCGTGGATCTTTTGAGAACACAAATTTCTGGTTTTGTTGTTTTCTCTGTTGTTTTTCTATTCTTATTTATTTGCTCCCTACTCTTTATCATTCCCTTTCTTATGCACTCATCGGGTTTAATTTGCTCTTCTTCATTTAATTTTTAAAGTGAGCTAGGTTATTGATTTAGGATTTTTCTTCTTTGGTAAAGACATTTACCACTATAAATTTCTCTCTAAGCACTGTTTCATCTTCACCCCACAAATTATGTTATGTTGTGTTTGTTTTCATTCATCTCAAAGTATTTTATAGTTTCCCTTGTGATTTCTTTTTTCATCCATTGATTATTTAGGAGTGAATTGCTCAACTTCTACATATTTATACATTTCCGAAATTCCTTCTATTATCTTATTTCTAAGTTCATTTCATTACAGTCAGAGAACCTCTTATATTTCAGTAATTTTAAATAGATTATTTTATGGCCTACTATATGGTCTGTACTATATAATAGTTCATGTGCACTAGAGAGAAACGCACTTGCTGTTTGGGGTGGAGCATTCCATAGTGTTAGTTTTAGATGATTATTATATTAAGTCTTCTATGGCTTTGTTGGTCTTGTCTCTGGTTTTATTAAATTGTTTGTATCTTCCTTCTAGTTTGTCACTTTTTTTCATGTATTTTGGAATCCAGTTGTTAGATATAGACAGAAATAATTATAGTATTTGTTTTATTGATTGATCCTTTTGTCTTTATAAGGTGCTTTTTATTTGCCTAATAGCAAATTTTGTCTGAAAGTCTATTTCATCTGTTATTAGTATAGCCACTCCAGTTCTTTCTGTTACTATTTGTATAGTATATCTTTTGTTATCCTTCTACTTTCAACCTGTGTCTTTAAAACTGAAGAGTGTCTCCTGGAGAAAACATATAGTTAGATCATACCTTTTTATCCATTTTGCCAACCTCTGCCTTTCAACTGGAGTGTTTAATCTGCTACATTTTATGTGATAACTGATAAGACAGAATTTATGTTTGCCATTTTGTTTCTGTTTCTATATGTCTTCTATTTTTTCTTCCTATATTCATTCACTTCTAACTTATTTTGAGTTACATATATCGTTGTTTTCAAGGCTACTACAGAGCTGAGACGAGGCGGGTAAAAATAGTGCAAGTTAAAATCTACGAAGTTCAATTTTATGAAAAAGATGCAGCTATATTTCTTAAATACTTTTTGAATTCTTGCAAGCCTTTGATTAATTGTGTTTTGAAAAAAAAATATTTTTGACAAGTTTGACAGTGTTTTCATTGCTCTTATGGAGGAGTGAATTCTCAGAAGTCCTTAAATGCCATTCCTACTTATGTCACCTGTTAACTCTTTTGATCCTCCAATTACCTTGTAGAGAAAGAGGCAGGCCATGGTTATCATTGTGGAGAAAGTAAGTAGGTATATAAGTGTTTTGTTGGTCTCACGATAAATTTTCCAAAAACTTAGCAGATTAAAACAACACAAGTTTAACCCTACAGTTGTCCAGGTCAACAGAAGTCTGGCATAGATCTCACCAGGCTAATGGCAAAGTACTGGCAAAGCTGTGTTCTCTTCTGGAGTCTCTAGGGGAAAACTCCATTTCCTTGCTTATTTCAGTTGCTGGAAGAATGTAGTGCCTTGTTGTCATTAAAATTAAGTTCCCTTTTCCCTTGGTGGCTGTCAGCTCAGGGCCATTCCCAGCTGACCTAGGTTTCCAATATGCCTTGACTTGCTACCACCTTCTTCAATCTTCAAAATCATCAGTTGTGGGTCAAGACTTTCAAATCACTCCTGCCTATTCTTCCATCCTCAAATATCCAATCTACCCTTCTTTCCTTCTTTTCCACTCTTAGGAACAGTTTAATCCTTATTTTAAGGCGTGTAACATAACTCCATGTGCAAACTTCCTTCTTCCAAGTGAATATCACATGTTCTGGAACTAGGGTGTGGCATCTTGTATGGGCTACAGGGAAGAAGCATAGTTCTGCCAACCATGCTATAGCTCAGAGAACAAATCCAGCAAGTGGAAGAGCTAGAACTAAAATTAAGTCTTCTGACTCCCTGCTCATTCCACCACAGGAAGCACAGCCAAACCACATATGTAGCACTCTCTGGAACACTTTGACCAACCCGCTCCTGTTAAATACAAAATCATAAAATGTTATAATCTGAAGACACTTCCGAATCCAGCGCCATAATTTTATAGGTGAGAAAAAGAAGGCCCCATGCAGCTAAAAATCCCAATCTAAGTTCCCAGAAAATCCAGAAACACAAGTCACCCTTTCCTAACTTACAGTTCTTGTGATTTTTTTCCACTACAAGATTTTCTTCACTTAAGCATATATCTTCACAAGATACCCCATCCACTCAAATTAACCTCATAATATTCAACTACAATGCCCATGCAAAACTTGGCTCATAAATATTTATTCTCATATTGTCAACCACTTCCATCTATCCGTGGCTTTCTAAATCTCCCACTTACATTTTATGACTTGAATTTCTTTTGCAACTTCTCTAAACATAGATTTTCATGGATTCCATCACTCAAAAGGATCAAAGAAGAATGACTACATTCCGTTTTTTCAGTGTGCTGATTGATTCTATTAAATCCAGTCCAGAACAAGGTCCCTTTATGATTTCTCCAAATTATATTTCAAATTATTACTCATAAAAGACCAGAGAATGAGAAAGAGTTAGTTTATGCCACAGCTCCATATACCAACCTAGAGATCTCATCAGCTCTGCAACAGACAGTAATGGGAAGTTCATGTTACTGAAGTTACTGCACTTAGACCTTCCTAACTAAATCACAGCAGATTTACATTATAGTACTTTCTCAGTCATTTGTCCTTACAGACAGAGACATGTGAAACCTAACTACTACTTCTACTGGATTCTGAGTTTACATGCTTTTTTACACCATACTAACCTTCATGTGTTTTTCTCAGCCCCAGCCCTGCCCAGAACACCTCTATCTGTCTTCCTGATATCAGCTCTGGCTCACTGATGATGAGTTGGCCTCCTTGTTGCCTACTGACCTCCTTGCTTATATTGCACAAAAACTTCATTCTTCTCGTATCCAGCAGATTACTCTAAAATTAGAATCAACAAACTTGAGACCCAGTGCCTTTCGGGCAGGCCACTTCAGAATGTTTCCATACCTTTGTTCAGTTTCATGTTTTAATTTTATTCCTCAAAGAACTGGCATCTCTCTTCCTATTCAAAGCTAACAATTCCACTTAGATATGAACATCACTCTCTTTCATTTTCTGTTTCCATTAATTATATTTTCTCCATTAATCTCTACCTTGCTTCCAGCCCCTTCTTTTTTGCCTTCAAATCTGTTTGATTCTCCCCAGTAAATAAATCAGTCCCTCTCCTCACTCCTCCCTTATATTAACAAACTTCCTTCTTTGTGCTTATTCTCACCCCTTTTCCCTTACAATGTGGCTTCTATCTTCAGCTCCTTTCTTGACATTGCACATTCAGACATCAAAAAATTTTCTAACCACAAAATCTGATGTTATTTATTCCTTTTTTCTCCTTTCTCTACCTTGTCCCAGCTTCATGTCTGAGCAGTTGTCAATTCCTATGCATTCTCTCCTCAATATCTCTTATGTATACCATCCTCTCCAACCAGGAATTTACTCTTCCTGATTCTAACTTTAACCCTGCTTTAAAGCCTTTCAAGAATGCCCACAGACTGAAGGTCAGGGCTCTATCTTCCTACTCTTGGAGTTGTCTATAAACCCCTATTACTACTACCACAAGTACTATACTTCATACAAGGTGTGTAGACTGATAAACAAACTAACAGTAAGGGAAATCTCCTTGGAAATACAAATTATTTGACTTGAGAAATTTGCTGTGAGACTTTCGTACAGTGGAGAAACCACACCTGCAGATTGTTGACTCACATAGAGTCCGGCATTTGCTTAGTTTGTTCCTCTTGTGCCCAGTACATTCTTTTATGCCAATATGTAGCTTAGTTTGAATAGTTCTGAGTTTCAAACACTCTAAACGATTTCTGAATAATATGAAAGTTAAACTTTTTGCTAACATTGCATCTTCAGATTTGAAGACATTACTAAGTAGTCTAGTACAGCATTATA
Organism: Hystrix cristata; assembly: GCA_004026905.1. Classification (NCBI taxonomy): domain Eukaryota; kingdom Metazoa; phylum Chordata; class Mammalia; order Rodentia; family Hystricidae; genus Hystrix; species Hystrix cristata. Next base: position 17,962 of record PVJO010008770.1, read on the forward strand.
GACAGCTGGAATAAATATCGTTAAGCATTGGTTGCAACATGGAAAAAGTACTCCTTAAGAGCCAGATTGTTTCTGTACACTATTTATGTTTTGGCCTCTGATTTACTTCATGACTGATCTGTAAAGTAAGTGGAACCAAAGTGGCAAAAACATTGAAATTGGCACTATGGCAAATCTTCTAGATAAACAAATTTATACGATCCAGCTTTGTAAGCCTGAGGATAGTCTGATTTTAAAAATGAGGTGGTCCTTAACTAAAAACATGTTTTTGTTATTGAGGATTTTTTTATGTTTTGGCAACGAATACACAAAATAGCATAATGGAAAAAAGGAAACATTTTTTAAAGACACCAGCACTCAGCATATCCTATAATTGTGACACTTTAGCCATCGTGTAATCCCGTGAAGGACAATTAAAGTTACTAGAGGACACCATTACAGTTCTCTTCTTGAAATTATAAATCTCTTCTTTTAAATATTTAAAAATCTCTTTCATATAACCTGTAGATATATAAACAAATGAAACTTATTCCTTAAAAGCCACAATTTTAATTACTCATTTTGTGAAACCAACACCCATAAACTTTTTAAAAAAGTCAAAGGATATTTGGGAAATTAAAATAAGATAATGAACTAAAGGACATAAAATGTATGCTACTTTTTCCCACTCCTTTTATTGGGCTATCTTGGGCAATTAGTTTATGAAATTAATCATATCTGATTTCTGTTATCCTGGTTACAGAACTAAGAGTAGGAAGGAAAGCTTTTCTTTCCTTGAATAGGAAGGCAGATTGAAAAATGGCCGAAGTGTTGATAAGTTCCGAAAATGGCATACACACAGAAATGTGGGTGTTTCAACTTGACAACAATGAGTTTCAAGGCTCAGCGCCAAGTCTCAAGTCATTACTGTCACTCCCTGTGAAGGTCATTCACGAGTTACAGTACTCTTGACATTTCCTCAGCCCCACGCATACGGCACCACGGAATCAACCAGTAGGTGAGAGGAATATGGGCTTTAGAATCAGACAGTCTGGGTGCAAATTTTGGTTCAGCAACTTTTTAGGTATGAGATCTTGACCAGAGCTCAGGCTCTTCCCCTGCACAGAGGAGTTAAAATTGACTTCAGAAGATGTCTGTAAGAATTAAATGAGATAATGTTTAAGGCTCCTAACATGATTTTCTTCTCTTTAGAAAAGTGATGGAACTGCAGCCTGGGAAATACAAGTTCCCGGCATTAGAGGGTTAACCAGGAAAAGTAATTCAGAGCTGCTGGTTCAGGTATAGGCATCCTGTCCCAGACAGGCCATCAGTCCCACTAATGGGATTTAAAACAGTTGCTGCCTCTTCCTCGGTTGTGTAATGATTTCTGGACAGCCCGAGAGGCCCATTATCTGCAGTCCATACTTCTGCTCTGTCTAGCAATAATGACTTCTTAGCATAACAGCAGGGCCGCGGTCTTCCACTTCCTGCTGCACCACTATGCAAAGGACCCTTGTTGAAGTCAAAGACAAATTGTCCGTCCCACCACAGAGGCCAGTGGTCTGTGAAACGCTGCCCACCAACTGCCACACCCACTCCTGGACAGTCGTCCTCTAAGACAAGGGCGTCCTCCTAGGAGTTTCCCGGGAGAATGTGACTATGATAACTGAGTGCTTTCCCGTGAGAAAGTGAGATCCCAGCATTCCCAGAAGGGCTCTGAGGTTGATTTCGAGGTACCAGGAACCTCCCTAGCCTAGTTGCTGTCTCTTCCCACTCAGTTTTTACAAACTGTCTGCAGAGCCCAAGGGCAAGAAAAATTAATGTGTAAAAAAAAGCCACAAAACTTCACTTAAAAAAAAAAAAATCAATGCCCAGATACAATAATTAGCTTAGGTTTCCATTAACATTTCTTCCTTTTTTTATTCTTTCTTAATCTTACTGTTTTTATCTTATTATGTACAAGTAAACTCAAATCATGTTTAGTACTAAGCAAGATATAAATCCTAAATACAGAAAACAAATAGGATAATAAATTAAAGGGCTTCTATCAGGCTTGAGCAGATCCCAGAAGAATTCATGGAAAATAAATTCTCATCCAAACTAAGCAAGATATAATATATTCATTCCACAGTGTGATTTGTCAAATTAATGTTAATGTAGAACTTAGAATTAAGGAAAAAAGATGTACTTGGTTATAGTTATGAAATAAATGCAAATAAATATTTAAGAACTGACTTGAAAGTGGAAGAAAATTTTCTCCTACATTTAGACAGTTATCTAAAAGTTTCCTCAACTGATTATTTAGTTCCAAGTAAATATCAAATTTATTAAATAATATCTCCTATGCTGCTTTGGGAAACAAACTTGTAAAATTTAGAAAGATTTACCTGCTGAAACTGGAGATCACTTCGAATGATGATTGAGTTTAAGTATACATTGTACAGCCATCTGGGAAAGCAATCTGGCATTAATGTTTTAAATGCCCAAAAATGTTCATTTCTGATATTCCATTTCTGGGAATCTATCTTTTATAGCAAAAAAAGGAAACAATCTATAGATCCCCTATTGTAGAAAATAGTTGTGTAAATTATGGCATGCTTCCATGATGGAATAACATTAATCATTAATATTTTAATGGCACAAGAAAAGATAACTAAAAATAAACAGGATTTAAAGAATTTAGTATATATGCTATGTAAGATTATCACATAAAACAAAGAGAAGTACAAAAACATTACTATTATCTTTATAGTCAGATTTCATTTGGACATATATATTTATGCAAAATTCCTCAGTTGTATGAATGAGTGGGTATTATGTTTATAATGTAGGAAAATAATACATTTTACTTGTGAAAAATAGAGTTAGTATGCAAAAGAAAATAATCACTATTCACTGACAGATATAATCTGTGCAGCCTTGGTCACCAGGCAACCTTGGTCCAGAGAAGAGTGACCACACAGAGGAGAATGAAGTAAGACAGGAGTTTTTTTTTTCTTTTTTGTGCTGGGGCTCAAATTCAGAGCCTTGTGCTTGCTAGGCAAGCACTGTACCACTTAAAATAAATCCCCAGCCCCAAGACAGGAATTTAAAGTACTGAGTGAGAAGGCCTACTCAGCTGGAGGGTCCCACAGTGGATGATCAGCTCCAAATTGCTGGTTTCCACAGGGCAGGGTTAGCGGAAGTCCAAACTGCTACATGATTTGAGCATGGCATCAGCAATGCTGAGACCAACTGTGACCAGAAAATAAACCAAACAATTGAAACTGATTAGAAATAACATAGATGGTAGAATTAGTACACAAAAATGTTTAAAGTTATTATCATATATTCAAGTTACTAGAAGAAAAATTGGACACATTAAATAGAAAAGTAGAAAATTTAAAAAGGCTCAAATCAAATTTTTAGAGATCAAACCTACAACGTCTAAAAAGAAAAATATTGTAATGGAGTTAACAGTATATTAGAATTTGTAGAAAAAAAGATTAGCAAGCTTGAAGACATATATAGAAATGATACAACATGAAACTCACAAAGATCAAAGCCTGCTCCTTCAAGAAAGAATGAAACTTCAGTAAGCTGTAGAAATCCCAAATATTTGGAAACTAAATGACACGCATGCAAGTAACCATCAACCAAGGAAGAAATTGTAAAAGAAATTTAAAAGTATTTTGAACTGGATGAAAATAGAAGCACAGCATATTAACATTTACAAAATGCAGCCAAGAGTATTTACAGGAAAACTTATAGTGCTACATATTTGTAGTAGAAAAATTCTTACATCAATGACCTTATCTTGTATCTTAAAAAACTAGAAGAAGAGCAAATTAAACCCAAAATGATTAGAAGAAAGCAAATAATAGAATCAGAACAGATAGCAAAGTGAAAAACAGTAATGAAAAAAGATGAATCTTTGAGGAAATCAATAAAACTTTCCCCAGAATAATCAAGAGGCTAAAAAGAGACAAAAGTAATTAATATCAGAAATGAAAGAGACAGTATCATTACAGATTCCATTTCATATCAAAAGCTAATGAGAAAATGTTATGAATAACTTTATACCAATGGATTTGACAAGTAGATGAAAAGGACAAATTCTTTGAATGATATACTTTACCAAATGCTCACATAAGAAGAAATAAATGTTCAAAATACTCTACTATCTGTTAAAGAAATTGAATTTGTAGTTTAAAACCTTCCCACACAAAAAGCTCCAGGCCCAGATAGATCCACTGATGAATTCTACCAAGCACTTACAGAAAAAGTATCAGTTTTAGTAAAACTCCTCAAGAATTTTGGAAAACAGGAAAGAGTTCCCAACTCATCCTATAAAATCAACATTATTCTGATACTGAAAGTAGACAAAGACAGTCCAAGAAAGAAAACCACAAGTAAGTATCACTCATAAATAAAATTCATGATAAAATTTTGATAAATTCTTGATAAAATCTTAATAAGTAAAATTCAACAATATATATGAAGTATAATATATCACAATCAAGTAGATTTTACAGGAATGAGAGGTTGACTTAATATTTTAAAAAATCAATTATTGTCCATATTAGACTTAAAAAGGAAAGGCATATGATCTCAAGAGATGCAGAAAAATAATTTAACAAAGTCCAACATCATTTATTATGAAAATATTTCAGAAAATTTGGGGTAGAAGAGAACTGTCTCAGCCTCAAAGGGTACCAATAAAAGACCTGTAGTCAACCTGATGAATTCTACCAAGCACACAAGGAAGAATTAAAATTATATATACTTTATAGCTGAATAGTATTCCATCATATATAGACACCACATTTTGTTTATCCAGTATACTATTCAGCTATAAAGAAAGACAAATTAGTCATTTATAGGAAAATACATGGACCTGGAAAATGTAATGTCGAGTGAAATAAACCAGACTCACAAACTAGAAATGATGGTATCCCTCATTTGAGCAAGGCAAAATACAAACAAAAGAAAATGGTAAACAATGGATACAAAAAGGCAAAGGGTCAAATCTAAGCCAATAGGCAAAGGGTTCAAGGGAACAAGAAGAGGGCAAGGAAGGAGGGGAATGGGAATCCAGAGGAATAATACATACACTAGGTACTACAGTAACTTTATGCAGTTGTGACTTAATGCTTCATCTATGTGGTTGTTTGCATTGCTCATTGTTATATGCAAAAGGCACAATTTATTGTATTATGGTCTGTAAGCCTGTGTAATTTTAGATAAATTTTAATAAAAATCTATAAAAATAAAATTATATTTACTGGCAGATAACATGATCATTTGTACAGAAAATTCTATAAAACCTATCGATAAATTATTAGAATAATAAATGAGTTTAACAAGTTTGCAGGATATAAGATCAAAATCAGTTGTATCTTTACTCACCTTTAACAATTGAAAATGGAAATTTTAGAAAATTGTATCGTTTATAACAACACAAAAAATATAAAGTATTTAAGAGATAATCTGACAAATTATGTGTGGAATTTGTACACTGAACCATCACAAAACATTCCTCAGAGAAGTTAAAGAAGTCTTAAACATATGGACAAGTATTACACGTACTTGGGTCAGTAGAAACCAGTATTGTTAAGATGTCAGTTCTCCCCAAAATAATCTATAGATTTAAGACAATGTCAATCAAAATTCCAGGAGACCTTTGCATTTAAATAGACAATTGCTTCTGAAACTTACATGAAAGTGCCAAGACCTAAATAGCCAAAATAACATTGAAAAAAAAAAGCACAAATTTGAAGGCCTTACCCTACCTGGCTTCAAGTTTCATACTGTTATAAAGGTAGAAAACTAGCAAATATGACAGAAGTGGATTCAGAAACAAACCTACATATACCACGCATTGATTTTTGACAAAGGTGCCAAAGCTATTCAGTGGAGAATACATAGTCTTTTCATCAAACAGTAATGAAACAATTGGGTAATCATGTACTCTTACCCATACTCCACATTACATACAAAAACTAACTGAAAGTCAATAACAGATCTAAATACAAACCCTAACACTACACATCTTCTAGAATAAGATATAGGGGAAAAAAAAAAACCTTTGCAACCCTGAATGAAGCAAAGATTTCTTGGCTACAATATTATCCACAAAAGAACAAATTTATAAGTTAGACTTCATCAAAATCAGGAACTTTTGCCTGAAAAAAAGTGTTAAGAGAGTGAAAAGATAATCCGCAAACTAGGATAAATTATTTCAAATCACAAATCTGATAAGGGACTTGTATCAAGAATATATGAAGATTCTCAAAATTCAATAAGAAAAGTAATTAAAATGGCCAAAGTTTTGGGTTTGTTGTTTGTGTTGTTGTCGTTGTTATTGTTGTTTTGTTTTAAAACAAGGCTTTGCTATGTTGCCTAGGCTGGTCTCAATCTTCAAATAGGCAAAAGATTTGAACACAGGTATCACCAAAGAGGACACACTAATGGTTAACACCGCATAGAAGATAGCTAGTATTACTGGTCATAAGAGAAATGAGTATTAAAATTTCATTGACATAGCATTACATAACTATTAGAATATCTAAAAACTCCAATCTTGAGAAGGATATGGAGCTACTGGAATTCTCATGCACTCATGACAGAAAAGTAAAATGATGCAACTATTTTGGAAAAACCTTAGTAGTTTCTTAAGAAATTAAACACACATCTACCATAAGACCCAGCCATCCATATACTCTAGGCAAAGACCCAAAAAGTATAAAAGCATATGTCCAAACAAAAACTTGTACATAATGTTCATAGCAACTTTACTTACATTAGCCAAAAATTAGAAACAACCCAAATATCCATTAACGGGTGACTAGATAAGCAATTTATGGTATATCCATACAATGGAATATAATTCAGCACTGAAAGGAATAAATCACTGGTATACAAAACAACGTAGATGACTCTCAAAATAATCAAAGTAATAATGCTGAATGAAAAAACAAAGTCACAGAAAGAATACATACAGTATGATTCTATGATTACAAAAAACAGTGGATCCTTTCTGGTGAATGGATGGAGTGCAAGGAGAAGCAGGATAGAAGAGTGCAAAAGAAGCATGAGGAAATCTTTGTCGGTAATGTATATGTTCATTGCTTCGACTGTGTTAATCACAGGACTATACATACATCAAAAACCATCCTATTATATGTTGTAAATATGGAAAGTTTATTGTACATCAATCAAACTTCAATTATGCTTTTTGTTTAAAGCCAAAAACATCAGACATTACCCAGAAAGGTAAATTCAGGTGAGATGCTATAGGTGTGAAGAGGAGGAATAGGGAGGTAACCTAAAAGTGTCATAAAAGGAAAGGAGATATCAGAGAGAATTTATATGAAACAGGATCCCTGCAGACTGATCTACCTACTCAATGATTTTGCCTGAGCAGCAGATACACCATCAATAGATGAATGCCAATGTCAAATTCAATTCAATGTTATACTTAGCTATAGGTACAATTTTTTCAGGCCTGGATGAATCTCTTTCAGCCTCTATAGACCTGCCTGTTTGCCTGACTGTTAAATCACATGGAAAACCTAGAATGGTGACACTGACCAAAAGAAAAAAAAAATTGATTATATGTTTGCCTGGTTAAACTCAAAAAGAACAACCAATGACTGGCTTTTCTCATTACCTTTCAAAAGAATAAAACGCTGACACCCACATAAATATGAAAGAAAGAAAAGTATAGACAAGAATACAGGAATTTCCACAAATTATTGCAAAACCAATTTTATAACAGGAGGAATAGAAATCACGTGCCGTCTAAAAGATAAACACAAGAACTTAACGTAAAATTTAAACTTTCAACTACGTCTGAAATCTATAAAGCTGCAATCAGATCTACCATTGGCAAGCCACAAGTACTTTGTGTGACACTGGGACAGAAGCAAAACAATCCTTCAAAACTGGAATACTAGGCCTGGCTGCTGATGTAATAGGGAATAATGATTAAACTATCAATCAAACAGATTTTTTAAATATGTTGCATGTCATAGCCAGAGATTTCAAACCCAGGACAAAATCTGGTGTTAGTTACAACGGAGATGAATTGGGTGGTCTCTTAGTACACAAATGATCACAAAATCAGCATAATGTGGAAATCAATTCAAGGACTATTTTCTTCATCTCTGTTCATGAAGATTCCAAATTAATAAAAGCAATGTTATAGATTTATGACCGTGGCCCTGCAGAGTGCTTTATGCTATTCTCCAAGTTATTTACCATGTTTCAAAGCAAAATCATTTAATATGACCTCCATCCTCTAAATATACCTAAATATCTTTACTTTTTTAAACAACTGAAATCTGGTTATTTTTTCCAGATGCACAGCTCTTCCAAAAAAAAAAAAATTAAAGGAGGGTAAATCTCATCCCTGAACCATCTGGAAAGCCAATAGAAATGGGGTTGGTCTCAGTGCCAGTTTTCTCTAGAGCCTATTTTATGCTCACTCACAACCAATTGCACATCCTTCCCTATATGGGAACATTTAATTGAAATATTACGAGGTCCCATGTGATCACTTCCTCCTTGAGTTTGTTTCCAAGGAAAACCTTCCCTGCTCTTGAATGTTGTAGGTTGCTTATCGGAAAATAAAAGCACATTATGATTTTCTGTATGTTACAACTGCCAGAAACTAAATCCAAATGTCTTGCCTGAATATCATAATCTGCTTGGCCTTGGTACTTAAAAGACAGAGAAATTTCTCCTGAAAGACGACCTCTGCTTCTTAGCAGGTATTCTATTTCAATGTGTGAGCCACCATAAGACCTTTTAGAAGTAGATAAATTGTGTAACTAAAGTAAATGTAATTGGAATGCAAATATTAAATGTTATTTCATATTTGTAACTCAACAGTTTTCATTCATCCCACAAGTATTTTGTATTCATCATTATGTGTCAAGCACTATATTAAGCTCTTATGTACGGAAATGAAAAAATTTGGGTCCTACCTCAATGGAGGAAACAAAAAAAGAAAAAAGGAAAATTTCTTTGGATGGTTGTAGAGCTCCCACAAAAAGGTAACTACTTTAGATATTCAAATATTTCATTTTACCTAAATCTGCAATACCCTTAGAGAGACAATTATTACAAGTGACAGCATCCTTCTGCTTTGTCCTCCAACTATTTATCCAACCTTAACACTTCTTTCTAGTCACTATCCATTCATTTTCTTCCCATGGAGGCCCACGGCCCCCATTGCAAACATTTTGGTACAGCCTTTACACCAGATCACAAGCTTCATGTTTCAGAAATGCCACCACTAGATGCATTTGTTTCTACCTTCACTCCCTGATGCGGGTTGTTCTCATACCCAAACAGCATCCTCCCCCTGCATCATCATCTCCTCAGCTATCCTGGAGTTGAGTAATTTCAAGACCAAGAGTAGTCTTCTTCATCAGGCCTTCTGTTGCTACATTGGCCTGCATCTCTGTTCTCTAAACTCCTAACATACCTGTGAGAACGGAGGCTCATTCATACCTCCAGCTGTTTCCCGTTTTCCTTCTCCAATTAAACTCAAGTTTCTTCAAGAACCATGCACTCAAAACCCAAAAATGCTCAAAAAAATAGGTTAATCCTAACTTATGTGGAAATTGAGGTGAAGTGAGGCTATAAATTTTTCCAAGCTAACAGAGCTAAAAAACAAATGCACATTAATAGCTACCATTTATCAAGTACCAACATGCCAAGTCCTATTTTATTTAAGATTAGAAGAAAAATAGATTCTGAACTCTCTAACTTTTGAGTAAGCAATCATATTTTTATTTCAATCTACCATATTATTATTATAAGTTTTACTTTTAAGTATGTTTTTTGTGTTGAGAACTGTATAATAGCTATTTCACTTTATCTTCATAAAGCCATGTAGCAAATATGGTTATCATCCCTCAGAAAGGTTAAAGCATTTGCCGTCATTGCATGGGGTTGAGACAAGATTCTCCAGTATGTCTGTCTGACTCCAAATCTTTCGTTGTTCACTACTCTGCACCACCTCCAAATTACTAAACCACTTCATTCCTGCATAATGTATTCATTAATAAAAAGTGTATGAGACTTCTTCATCCAATTCACACTATTTAGCCAACTCATACCTAGGTCTGCATTATGTAGCCCAAAAAGGAGAGTTTGCAGTTTTTCATAAAACTTGATTTCTGAAGATGTAAAGATCCCGGACATCTCCATTCATAAAAACATGTAATCAGTCTCCCGATCACTAGACAACCAAGAACTCTCCTTGGCATTCATTATACAGTTCCTGATCTCAACCTGGCACTCTAGATTTGCTGTTTTACTAAAGTGGTGGCGGGGGGGGGGGTATTTTCTTTGTTTAGATAAACTGATATCAATGTTCTTGATTTCAGCTTGAAGAGATCATTCTTTGTCTTTTTTGTCTGGTGAAAACATTTCATCTATTTATTGTACAAATTTGGAAATTGGATTCCCCCCACCTATCGCTAGCATATATCAAGCGGTATTCTAGTTACCACTGGAGCAGAGAAATTCATTATAGAGTGCATTTCTCCTATGCATGCACACATTTTGTTAATGAAAGTGGTAATTATTTACTTATTTATTATCAATAGTGCCTCAAAGTTGGCGGACCCTTAATTACTTCCTAATTATCCAGACCCCTATTTCTTTATAAAGACTGACTTGAAAACAGCAATTCAACAGCTCAGACATTTTACAACTACCATTGATTTCTCCTCCCTCCTCATTTATTGATGGGCCATTCTGCCTCTTGGACTGCTTTTTCCATGATAAAGTTGTAAATGAACTTGTATATTCTTTTTAATTCCTTCAGTTAGCATTAGCTCAGTGGATCTTTTTGTTTTCTTTGCCTCTTCTGGCTATAATAGCTCTACTGAGATTCTGTTGTTCTAATCCTTCCCTGTGATCCATTTCCAGGCCATGTTCCTTTTACCTTTACTGTTTCATCTCCTACATAGGCTGTGCCCATTTCCACAAAATTATGCTGCAAAATAATCATTTTAGCCTATAAACTTCCTTACCTCATACCAACTATCCTTTTTAAAGTTGTCCCTTTTTCTCTTGGTAATTTTAATGTACCTAAAAGTTGCAGATACACTATCACATATATTTGAACAGAAAAATGAAACAGATTCGTCAATGAATAGCATATGTATTTACCTCCAGTAGCCTGGGGAAAGGAGAAACAATCAGAATAGTTTTATAAATAGAAGTTTCATCAGTTTAATCTTTTCAAAATTTCCACAAACACAGCCATTCTGCCCAAAGTAAGATTCTCCCCCATGATTTGCTCCATCCATGGCCCAAGACCCTTATTTATCCTCTACTCTTATTCCAAGCTCCATCATGTGCTTCAAAATGTGAAATAATCTCTGCCTGGAAAAAGGAAAGAAAAATAACCTTTCACCTAAACGGCAGAGAACTTTGCTTTACAAACAACTACACCTTGGCTGGTAATTTTCACTGTACTCCTTTCTGAAAGTGATTTTATCCTGCTTCTAAGTATCTTCAAGTAATCGAGACACAGAACAAAAAGACTATAATTTTAAACTTATAGCATGAGATATGACAAACTACAGTTTTATATTAGTTTTCCATTGCTGCTATAACAAATTGCTGAAACCTTGGTGACTTAAAACCTCCACATTTATCTTGTAGTACCAGAGGCTGAAAGTCTGAAATGAGTCTCACTAAGCTAAAACAAGATGGCAGCAGGACTATCTTCCTCCTAGAAGGTCTTGAAGGAGGAGAACTCATTCCCATACCTTTTCCAGCTTCTAGAGGATGCCCATGTTTTGTCTCCTGGCTCCCTTCCACATTCAAGGCCAGCAATGAGTGGATGAGTTTCTTACATGGAAACACTCTGACTTAACTTGGGCCTTCACCTTTCACTATAAGAAGCCTGGGATTACACTGTGCCCACTTGGATAATCCAGGGTAATCCCCCTCCCAAAGTCACCTGATTAGCAACCTGATTTCTCTTGTCCTGTAACATACCATATTTCAGGTTCTGGGGTTAAGATATGGACATCCTTGTGGAGCAATTATTCCCTCTGTTATGATATTATGAATGTTTGATGTACTATTAAAAAATAAAACTTGCATTTTAAAATGAATGTTGTTCCCTTCAAGGTAATCACAAGGAGACCATATATTTTTCTTATCATGCTGAAAATGTTAGCAGGGTTGGTGCTATTGGCAAGCTCAATGAAACATTCTTAAAATAGTCATAATTCGAACAATCATTTGCATTTAAATATGAATTTGCATTTAAAAGCAGTCAAACCTCATATGAAAGGAAATGTACGGACTGCATAATCAAACAAAAGTATCACTTTGAGCCGGGTGTGGCAGCAGCACTTGGAAGGCTGAGGCAGGAGGAGTTCAAGGCCAGCCCAAGATACAGAGTGAGTTTGAGGCTGGCCTGAACTACATAGCAAGACGCTGTCTAAAAAAAAAAAAAAAAAAAAAACAGTGTCACTTTGAGTCAAAAAAATAAAATGAAACTAATAAAAATCATAGGATCAATTCTTCCAGTATACTGACTTTTTCTTATAAATAGTAAATGTATAATAATAATAAATACCAAATTGAGCGCTTGCTGAATGCCCAGTAATATTCTAGGAGCTTTAAATGAATTATCTTAGCCAGACGTGGTGGCACACACCTGTAAACCCAGCAGTCAAGATGCTGAGCTAGGAGGCTTGCTGTGAATTCCAGGTCAGCCTGGGCTACATAGTGTGATCAAGTCTGGCCTGAACTGCATAGTGAGATCCTGTCTCAAAAGAAAAAAATTATCTTAGTTCTGTGAGGCAGGTAGTATTACTAAATCCATTTATGAGTTTGAGAACCAGAGAGTTTAAATAACTTCCTTAATATTGCCGTCTAGAAAACGGAGGACCAGAGATTCCAATACAGGTAATCTGTTCTGAACTTGTCAGCAGCAACACACCTACACAGTCTTCTCTGTTTTCTTCAAAACTAATTCCTGACCCATATCCCTCACTTCTTTCAGTGGCAAATCCAATTGCTAAAAAACACTAAAAATATTTCAACACTGAAAACAATAAAAGCAAAAAAAATCCAATGACATATTTATTTGGTGTGTGCTCTGTGACAGTTAATTTAAAAATAGCATTATAACCACAAAATTAGACATGAGACTAAGACCAAGAGATGATGCCAAGCAGATTGTTTGAAACATTCATCTAAAATAATCTCATGCCTCAGATTTTCTTCCCAGCATTTCTGGGTACAGACATTAAGTACTTAAAATATTTATATGTTACACTAATGCTAGAAAGATCAGCTCTAGCTGTCATCTTTTTAAAATTTTTTTATTTATTACACATTTGTGGTACATAATGGTCACATTCCTCATGGGGAGGAATATGTCTTAATTCTTTTCTATCCCCTTACCCTCCTTCTCCTTTCCCCTCCCTCCATCTCTTGGTCCCATTCTCATTTGCAAAAGACCTATCTCCTTGTTTCCTATTATCTATCATTTATTTTGTCTAGCTATCATCTCTTTGACAAGAGGGATGGGAAGGGGGCGCTTTCAGCTCAGGAAGTAAGTCAGAAAGACACAGGTGTCCACAGGATAATGTATCCGGTGTCCATGAAAGGAGTAAGAGAGCCCATACTGGCTCCTCCCGGGGCAGCCACAGCATCAGGAAGAGAGCAGCTCAGGCCTGGAGACTAAAAGGTTCTTTGGTGTGTATTACTAAAAGGAGACATTGGTAAGTCTACAAAGCTAACTTTATCTGTATAAAAACAGCCTGTTGCCCCGCTGCTTAAAATCACAATTAGGGAACCATGAACGCATGGCTAGTGACTTACAGGAAGTTCACCTACTCCTGGAGGTTCTGCAGATTCCCAGAATTCTATTATCATGAACACCTCTGGCTTTCGGCTCCCACTGCTACTCCCACCTCAGATACTACAGCTGAGAGATCATCTTGCCTTCCTAGTCCTAAGGTATTTTCCATACTACATCAACCTCTTTTTCCATATTACATTAACCTCTATAATTTACATACACACAAAATAAAACACTCGCTTGTGGAACCATGGCATCTGGGTCTGAGTGTCTGAGAAAACTGAAAAGAAAGTATGTTACAGCACTACACAGAACTCACATGTAATATTAGACACCTCCATTCATAAAAGTTCTTGGCTATCCTCCATGTCTCCTCCACCCCTTTCACGTTACCAACCCAATCAGGAGCAGTGTGTATGTGTGCATGTGTGTGTGTGTGTAATATATTATGCATATGTATAATTTTCAAGCAGAATAAGGCATCTTCCTTCTGTCCCTCAATACCAAGATCCATTGGAGTAACTAAAGTCTGAAACCCTGATATTTCCACTGTAGGAACCCTGAAGAAGCTCATAGACAAAGATTATCTCCTCCATTTGCAATATAACTTTGAAGGGCAAATTGGGACCCATTACTTAATGCAATAGGTAAGCATATAACATAATAACTGAAGGTATTATCAGCTACTCTATTTCAGATCCACCCTAAATTTATTACCGAGCTGCACTATTCTTCTCTCCAAATTGCCTGTTGGAACTGCACCCTTGCTTTTCAGTCACATGAACACTGCCCACAACCATGTCAGCAGCATCTAGATTATCAATACATCCCCAGACACCACTGTCTCCCCGTCCTACCCAGACCCTCTGGCTGCAATGACATTGATGAGTATTTGTTTTGTAATCCTTTTCTGCTTTTAAGGACAAAAAACATTCCCAAAGTCAGAAAACATTCTTAAATGTAAGCTAATATGTGCCTGATCATTTATCTAATCAACATTATCCTTTTTACTCCCATTCCCTATACAAATCTACCTCTGCCCAAACAAATCTATTTCCAAAAGCAAGTCAACATGATTTATTTAGTCTTAAAAGAATGTGTTTACTTACATGTCAGTTCCAGTGCTCGGAATATTTTCTTCAAAAAGAGTTAAACGGCATCTCTTACAGGATGTTCTCCCTGATGGATGTCACCTTACTGGGACTTCTGCCCCCAGCGCTGAGCACTTACCAGGAGGCCCTAAGCACTTGCATGAGTTTTAGCTCATTCACTCCTCACAAATATTTCTAACCTATATACCACTATCTCCATTTAAAAGGTGAGAAAATTGATTCCTATGGAGATTAAACACTTGTCCAGATCCAAATGGCTGGAACATGTAAGAACAAAAATTTGAAATTGGACTCCCTGAGTCTACCCCTGTGCCTTAACCACTACACCATAAAACTTCCAGGACATATTCATTTAAGTTTGTCTGATCCGTTAATTCATCTAGGCCATGAGCTACTAAAGGTACTTGATGATTCTTACCCTATTTGTCTACATTTTTGTCTATTTTTCTTTAGGTATTTGATTTAAAAATGGGGCATGGGAAGGTGTTATGGTTTGTGTCTAGATGTCCCCCCAAAGCCTCGTGTAGTAAGAGATAGCTGGATCTAGAGTGTGTGATTACTAAATTGATCCATTGATCGGTATGGCATGGTTCTGCTGGGATCAAGGATGTGAGACTAAGATTGGGAGTGTTGGGATTGGGGGTGGAAGTGCTGCCCGCCCTGGAGACAGGTAGCCTGGATGGGATGTAAGATACAGGAAGAAGCTAATTGGCTGCTTGCTTGCATTGCTTGCTTGCATTCCTTGCCTACATTCCTTGCATTTCTCACTTACTTTGCTGCCAATCTGCCATGCCACCCTGCCTCAGACCCAGCTGGCTGTGGACTGAAACCTCTACAAACTGTGAGCTAATAAACCCTTCTTCCCCTAACTTTGGGTGTCGAGTATTCTGTCCCAGCAACAAGAGAAAAGTAACTAAAACAGAAGGCAATCAAAATGAAATGATATAATGATATTTATTCTTCTCGTAAGTGAAATTTGGTTGCTACCACAGCCCATCAGTCTGTACCACCAGCTATTCTCTGGTTAACTAATTCAAGGATTATCAAAAATTACTTAAGCTAATAAATTTATACCTAATACTGCTTCAAATGGGATGACTAGACTCCTAAAGCCCACATCAGGCATAATTTAATATAGGCATAATTCTGAAAAATAAGAATCTTTCCAGGTTCATCACCTGCTGTTTTCCATTAATCTAGAGGAATAAAAAAATACAAAATGTAGGATTTCTATGAGATCAAGTTCCTTTAGAAAAAATGAAGAAAAATATGCACTTCTCAACTAGAATATGTAAAATCAGTATTTGTTTGTTTACAAAAGTCTCAAGAGTAAATAATTCATTTTTGTTCCCTAGACAAAATTAAGAGCACATAACAACCTGCTTGATGATATACCTGAGTCATCATAGACAGAATTTATTATGCAAAGAATCAAATATCTTATTTCTTGGAAGTGTCACTAAGCTATTAGATGTTGAATAGCCTTCCAGGAAGATGATTAATCAAAGAAAATAAATCACAATTTCTTCTTCAGAATTGTAGTAGGATAAAATTTGTAAAAGGGATGGAATAAGTAAGTAACATAGGATTTATTTTATAATCTTTTACCTCCCTAAACAACTACTTCCACTAACACAAACCTCAAAATCCTCTGCAGAAAATGGAAATTTGATAGATGTTGATTTTTATTCTACTTGTTCTTATTGGTTACATAATGATACTTGCATTCAATTTCCAGAGCAGAGCTGGGTTTGGGGATTTGCATTGGTGAATTTGTAATCCCCCCAAGCTGTAGCCAGTCTTCCCAAGAAATACAAAATAATGTTTATAATACTGCTCTTTTTTGGAAAGCAAGAAGAAATAAATCCACCATCAGGAAAAATAATTAGGTAATACCTTCCAGGCACCCTGCAAAGAATTTTCAACATACATGCTCCTTCAAATTATCCATTTTTTCAGCTCCTTTCTATTAGCAAAAACCTGAGAACAAGAGCATCTGGAGATGCATTTTTTAATAAACAAATACTGAGTATAATAAAATAAGCTAAAATAATGTCATAGAAATCAGACATTTATTTTAGATAAATTCATAGATTCTGAATTATTTGCTTAAAGTCATAAAAACATCTTTACTATTAGACTCTCTTGACTCATGTAGTTAGCTAAAGACTTAATGCCAATTTCATTTGCCTGGAGGTTTTTGCATACTTCAGTATGAAAACAGAGTTTAAAGATAAAGACCAACCCTTGATAATGTTGATAAAAATCACTTAAAAGAATGGAATAGTCAATGAGGTTTTGTGATTGCATTAAACTCCTATCAGAAAATAGAATGCTATTAATTCTCAAAAATGCTCATACTTTAAAAGATACTTAACATTATATAAATGTGATAAGGACTATCTAATTCACTTTGTGGTGAGTCAGGCGGGAGGCAAACAGCAAGTGAGCAAGAGTGTATTACACCAAATAGACATCTGATCATATAGAAGGAGGGGTGGGGCAGAGAAATAAGAGGAGGAGCTAGAAGGAAAAAAGAAAGATGTGGAGGAGGAGAGGAAAGACAGAGGAGAAAGGAAACTTATGCTTCTTACGCATATTGTCATGGTTTAGATTCAGAATGTTCCCAAAGGCCTCACATGTTCAGAGGCTGGGCTTTTGGAAGGTGACTGGATCATGGGCGTGCTATATTCATCAGTGAATTAATCTACTGAAGGGTTCAGAGTTGAAGGTCCTATTAGGAGATGGGGTCTGTTCATACAGGGTGTGACCTAGAAGGGCATATCTCCCTCGCTGGCTTCTCCTTTCTCTCTTGGTTTCCTGGGTGCCATCATAACAACAGCTTTTTTCTTCCCAGGACCTTCCACTTTGCTGTTTCTGTGTTTGAGCCTGCCAAGCATGGACTGAAACTTCTGAAACTGTGAGCCAAAATAAACCTCCTTTAGGTGGCAGGTGGCAGATATGTTGTCCCATCAATGAGAAAAGTGACTAAGATACACATCTAATTTTTCTGACATTACTCTAAGTATTTTGATATGAATTGCTACAATTAAGTTTTTGGGGACACCATTAAGTCGGGACTACCCTTATTGGCATTGCACAGATAAGGAAACAAAATAATAACCAGCTCATGTTTGCTTTTTTAAAAAATTTTTTGAATAGTTTAATTGAGGAAGAGGAGAAAAAGGAAAAGAGATACCCAGGTATGTAAAGTAACAGATACAGTACTTCCTTTCTGAGATAGGAAAAAATGTGTTCTCTATATGAGAGACATATTTGAGTGCTCTCTGTATGAGAGACATATTTGAGTGTGTTTTCACTGAAGTTTGTAGGGAAATCTTTCCTTCCTAAGAGAACAGGAATTTCTAAATACTACCAAGCAGGATAGCAATCTGCCAAACCAGGCCTCTGTAAAAAGTAACAGGGAAAAGTGTCTTTTCCTGGAGGATGCATTGGAAAAAAGTCAACTTTTGAGAAGATACCAAGAAGGGAATAGCTGGGTCAAATGGAATCTGTAGTCCTAGTTCCCTGAGGAATCTCCACGCTGATTTCCATAGTGGCTGCACCAGTCTACATTCCCACCAACAGTGGAGAAGGGTTCCTTTTTCTCCACAGCCCCTCCAGCATTTGTTATTGGCCGATTTGTTGATAATAGCCATTCTTTCTGAAGTGAGGTGAAATCTCAGGGTTGTTTTAATTTGCATCTCTCGAATGACCAGTGATGTTGAACATTTTTTCATATGTCTATCTGCTGTTTCTACTTCTTCATCTGAGAAGTGTCTATTCATTTCAGTTGCCCACTTTTGGATTGGGTCTTTAAATTTGAGGGGTCTGATTTTTTTGAGTTCTTTATATTTTCGAGATGTTAGTCCTTTCTTGGAGAAATAGCTGGCAAAAATTTTTTCCTGAAAGAATTAAAAGCATCATGCATGCTGCAGCGATATATGCACACCCATGTTTATAGCAACACAGTTTGTAATACCTAAATCTTGGAAACAGCCCAAATGTCCATCAACAGTGAATGGATAAAGAAAATGTGGGGTTTTTTAATACAATGGAGTACTACTCTGCCATAAAGAGTAATAAGCTTGAGATATTCCTAGGTAAATGGATGCATCTTGAGACCATACTCTTAAGTGAAATAAATCAGACACACATGTCTAAATATCTCATTGTTTCTCTGGTGTGAGAAATTGAAAGTGTAAATAAAGACTAAAATGTATTAAATTGGGAAAGGGAAGAAAATGTCCAAATGGGAAAGGGAACAAGGGAGGGGGAGGGGAAAGGAACAGAGGGACAAGAGAAATAAGAAATGGAAGGAAAAAGTAGAAACAAAGGTTTTGTAAATAAGAAGGGAGGAGAGGGTGAAGGGAGGGGAGGAGAATGGGAAAAAAGAAGCAGCAAGATATATCATGTACAGGTACAAATCCTCTATGATGAATGTTGTCACTATGTACATCTAAAATGCACCATTAAAATAAAATTTTAAAAAAATGTCAACTTTTCTTAACAGATGAACTTTTAAAAATTATCTACTTCATGAGTATCAGGGAAAAAAAGACTGAACTTCTGCAGGCTACAGTCACCTGGAGCCAGGTCCACACCCTGGCAAGCAGGAGGTCAGCCACCTTCGGCCAGGTGTTCTTGTGCAGGTGCCGAGTCCTGGGAACAGATGAGTATGTTGGTTTGTAAAAGGCTTCATACTGACTGGGAATGTAGCTCTGTGTTACAGTACTTGCCTATCGTGCACAAGGTGCTGGGTTCAAATCTTACTAACACACACAAAAAAATTTAAAAATAAAGGCCTCATACTTTAACAACTTTGGTAGCCTCATTTCTTGTCTTCCTCAGCATTCCCTTGAATTTGGGACCCAGCCACACCTTTCAGGCTTCAGTATATCTTGTTCCTTGGCCCGGAACATATTCACTGGCCATCTGAACCCTTGTCTACCTGGATAATCACTGCTGAACCTGTCTCAGTGTGACTTCTTGGAAGCTGCCCATAAAAGGCAAGTTAAGAAAGAGGCTACAGACAGAGCAGGAGACAGCTGTTGCCTGAAGAAAATGTCTAATAACCAAGAATAGATAAATATTAGTTTGAGAGTCCAACTACAAAAAAGAAATGTCTCAAGTTTAATCCTTGTGATTTTCTTACTTTATTACAAATTAAATGGCAAGGAAGCCAGAGACCACGTGCTTCTAATATTTAGTCATGCTATAAATGCTTTTGCAATCCCTACTCCAGATTAAACAGAGTTAATCTGAAATTCAACATCTAAAATCTGAAACCTTTCAAGCAACATTTAGCAAAGCTCTATAATAAATGCTCTCTAAATGCTAATCTCTCTCTTTCTCTTAGACAGTGTGGTACACACTTACATTTCCCCAACCCCACAGATCAGTAAACTTCCAGAGCCAAATAACATCTTATTTACATAGATTCTCTTTCTTTCTTCTCACCCTATCCTTTCTCATAATATCTTACACATTAATGTTTGCTGAATAAATAATTAATAAATGCATGCAGAGATGACACAAAGTACCAACGCTTAAAGGCATCACAATCTATAGGAAAGATGCTAAACTTTCCCATTAAAGCTACAGTACTTAAGGCATAACCAAGATATTAAGTATTACACTGTCTCCTTGGACAAATCCATTGAGACCCAGTTTGGTCCCAGAAAAATGTCACTGAAAACTCTATGTAATCAGAAGTTAATCAGTGACATGGAAGGTAGCAGAACTTGCTTCCCATTTAAGACCCTCATCTGAGGTGCCAGCTGAAGTCCAAGAGACTGAGCAGACCCTCATGGTTATGTGTGGGAACTGGTTCGCCCAACACTGGGGCCTTGGATGGTGGATTGTAAAGGGCATGTCACGTCCCTTCTCTTCCATTTCACTCTGTCACTGTGTAGACAGTTGCCTCACTTTCCAAGTAGCCATCTGAAAGGCTTCTGGAAACCCGGATGTACAGTAGCACCCAAAATTAGCCTAGCCCTGGGAGTACATTAAGCAAACCTCTTTGAAAAAATTTTTGCTGCCAGGAACTTTGCAGTTCTGCAATAGATTGTACTGATGAGCAGGGCAACTAAAAGGTATTCCAACTGGCTGCATTTCTAAACCATTACCACTAGACACCTGACAGGCAAAGCAAAAGTAAGAAGTGAGCAGTTGAATAACCCCAGCCTTTGCTCTCTCCAAGGGATGCATGGCCAAAGAACACATGAAAAGAAGAGCTGACCAGCATAGTTAATGAACATACACATTTGCCAATATGATCAGCCACCTCAATGGAGACAATACTCTCCTATTTTATTAGGCCTCTTTGTATACACTATTTATTTCAAAATTTTTCTTTTTTTATTTTTCTTTACTCTCTCATTCTCTTTTCTTCTTTTAATGTTCAAATTTTTGTTTTTTAATATTATTGCTTTCATTTTCTACATTTTTATTTTTCTTTTTTTATAATTTTTCTTTTGCTGTCTTTTTTCCTATGTTTTATTTTCTATTTTAATTAATCTTGTCTTTATGATTTTTGAACATTTGAAAATTTGAGTTGTCTGTCTTTTTAAAAAATTTTAGTTTGTTAGTACAAACTAAGATGTGATTATAGCTCCACAACAACAACCAAAAGTTTTTTAAAAAACTGGAAATTCTAGCCAAGGTATTATGAAGTGAGTGCTATGGTTTGGGTAAATGCAGCCCCAAAACCCATGTGTTAAGGCTTCACTTCCTGCAGCACAATTGGGAGGTGATAGACCCTTTAGTGGGTGGGGTCTAGGGGAAAGAAGTAGGATGGCTGGGGGCACGCCCTTGAAGGGAATATTAGGACATTGGCCTCTACTTGTCTCTCCCTTTGCCTCCTGGCCAGGATGAGGTGAATAGGTCTGCTCCATCAAGTGGCCTGCTATAATATATTGTGCCACCACAGGTCCAAAGCAACACAACAAAGTGACCGTGGGACAAAACCTCTGAAATTGTAAACCAAAATAAACCTTATCTCCTTTTAAATTGCCACAGTAATAGAAAAATGATTAAAGAGTTCCATTTATATTAATTGGGAGATGGTACAGGGGATCTTGCTGTATGTGGGAACAGTTCTACATTCTGGTCTGGGGTTAGATACTTTTTGAATGATGGGAGACCCTCACAGAGTCATTGTAAGGATGTACATGTATGTAAAAACACATCAAATTATACAATTCAGAATGTGCACACCACTATAAGTTATACTCCAATAAGAAAGTACAAAATAAAACGTAGATCTTTGCATCTATGTTCACAGGTGAAAGAAGCTGTAATTTTCTTTTCTTGCACTATCTCACTGGGTACTGGCACTAAGATTACTCAACCTCAGAACATAAGCTTAGCAGCTTTCGCCCTTTAAATATCTTTGAATGGTGGAAGAACCTCACAGAGTCATTGTAAGGAATACACAGTGAATAACATAGAGCTCTGAAGCATATAAGAAAAATATTCTATCATTACCACTGCATTTCATTTGCATTCTCACGTATATATATAGCCATCTGACTCTTTCACTTCACATTGTTAATAATTTCAGTTTGGCTTCAACAAGAACAAGCCTAAAGATTTTAAATCAGATATATCTATTTATATGTAGGTGTGTGTGTGTGTGTGTGTGTGTACTGAAGAAAGTGAGAAATATTTATGGACATGAATATCAAATACAGCTAATAGAATTAACAAAGAGATATGGATCAAGTTCTGAATGTGGTTTGGATAAAAACGAATGAGAATTCAGTTGTATTTGACTCAGCCTAAAAGGGACTATTAAATAAGTTATGTTCCATTTCAATTCTCTTTAATTGTGGCACATTTACTTGCTCCAAATTGCCTTTAATAAAAAAGATGAAATAATTTCAAAACATTAGCATTGGATGCTGATGTGGCAATACAGATGCCTTGCTTTGATTCTGGTATAATTTTCTAAGTCCCAAAACAACAACAAAAAAAGTATTGTGCTTAAGTATAATTATAATGAGAAAACAAACCACCACAATTTTATAGGTTTTACCTACTTTTAGGCATGAGGCTTGAGAGGCAAACTTCCAGGAAATGTGTTAGCAGAATTGGCAAAGTAAGCTAGGGTAGCACCAGGGGCTTCACATTCACTGGCAAGAGCACCCCAATGAAGAAAAAACTGCCCCCAGTTAATTACTAAAAAAAAAAAAAAAAAACCTAGGGTTGGAGGTTATGTAACGTGAGCAATCATATGGCCAGGAGACTCACCCTATGGTGTGAGTCAAGGTACTTACTCCTTCTCCTTCTCAACCTCTTTCCACTAATACCAATGAGAGACAGCAGAAGTTCCCACTCTATTTGAAAATGATTTGTGAGAGTTGCAACATGAATCAGAGTAATCATAGCCATACAACATCAGCTGCAAGAGGCTCATTTGAATGTCATCTGAACATCTTGTGGTTTTGATCCCTTTTCCCAGCACGAACAAAGCCCAAGCCTATTACACGCCATACATCTTCCAGAGGACATAAACATTTTCCCTTCTTTCTTCATTTCTCTGACTTGTCAGACATACTGAAAACAAACCAGCTTACAAATAAACATTGGTTTCTCTTTTTTCAATAGACCCTATTAAAGCTTAATTAAGTGACAATCATAGGACTATTAAAAATTAAAGAATGATAAAGCTTAAATGTTTTCAATACATTCAGAAAAACCACAGGTAAATGTAAATCAGAGATAGGCAGGGAAGGGGACAGCTGTTTAATAGAAACTTCCATCCAACTATAAATCAAGCTAGCCAGTTGCAAAGATTTCCTAACATGGCAGCTCCATCTGGTCACTTAAGTTGTGTCCACAGTACTTACACTGCACAGGAGTGTTCAGCCTGTAACAGGGCAGAACTCATGACTGGAGAGTTGCTTAAGTGTGGTTATGCTATGGCCCTAGGAAAACTACAGAGAGAGAGTCTAGAGAGTACCATGAGAACTCAGCCCTTGGAACCCCTACCCTGATCACACACAAATCATTTAGCAATCATTATCATAATTACTGCTAAATTATTATTGCACTAGGGGGCAGGGGAGAAGGCCTATTTTTGTACTCTGGTTTCACAGAAGGTTCCAAGATGACTATTTCAATTTTCAGAATAAATAATTTCCTTTCCCACGATTGTCTCAGAGAAGCCAAGTCTTCCCTTGTGACTTTTAATTCTAGTTCTTTAATCAGAATTTGTTAGTGGCCTTGGGCAAGACATCGGAGCACTTGGTGCCTTAATTCCTCTTTGCTAAATAGCAATAATGATACCTGCTCTCTTCAGTCTGTAAGACTGATTGCTTAAAGATTGCTAAGCACCTTGAAAAATAAATAGCTTGTGGTAGGAAAAATTACCATCTTCAGGGAAGGTGCATGTAAACAGCATCTTTGAATCTTGTCTTTGCCTCTTTCAATTTATTTTGAATTTCTCTAAGCTCTTGAAACTCACTGAATTAATTCCTTCTCATCTCAATGTCTGCCCACACTTGAATCCCTGTGCACATCCACCCCTGCTCCAAACTCACCCAATTAATTCCTACACATCCTCCTGTCTCAGCTTAAGTGTCTCTTCCCACGGAGGCTCACAAGAGCAGGACAGTGTATTCCTTGGTCACCACTAAATCCCCACTGCCGAGCACAATACTTAGTATATGAAAAAGGCTCAGTCAATATTTATTTATTTATTCAAGGAATGTAAGTGGGATCTTGAGTGATTTATTTAATCACCCTGGACCTTGGTCTTCTCATATGTAAAATAAACAGCTAAAATAAATCATCCCGCAAGTGCCTTCAGTGCTAATGTTCTGGGATTATGACTCGGAAAACAGCAGTCTCTCACTGATTTTAAATGTGTTTTTTTATTTTATTTTATTCTGCTTAATAGTATCCACTTAACTACTGAGATCACTGTGATCACTAATTTTGTATGTGAACTTGTTCAGGCCAGAATGTCCAATAATGTAGGTCAAATATTATTCTGGGTATTTCTATGAGGGTATTTTGGATGAGATTAACATTTAAATTGTGCACTTTGAGTAAAGCATTTTATCCTTTACAAAGTGAGTGGGCTTCATTCAATCCATTAACAGCCTGAATAAAGCAAAATTACCGGCCTGCCCGAGCAAGAGAGGATTCTCCAAGAGATCACCTCTGAACTTCGTCTACAGCATCAATTCTTCCTTGCTCTAGAGCAGAAAGTCTTTAGACTCTAACTGGAACATTGGCTGTCCTACTTTTCCAGCAAGGTGAAATCTCTGGAGCATGCTAACTGGTACAGTAACAGTAGTTTCCTGTCCCCAGAAAGCAGAATAGTTCTACTCTGAACCTGGGAAAGTGAACTCAGAACCCAGATTAGAAAGCCTGGAGAAAACTGGTCCTGGGTACCTACAAGGATGAGCAGGAGTTTCACCAGTATCAGATACCAGCCTATTCATCTCTTCAGCCTGGTCTACCAGTCTCCCAGGCTGCCATTGACCCAAGATAGAAGTGATGTGAGCAGTCGGTACAATCCATTCGGGAGAATCCATCCTTCTGCCTCCTCAGTGGTTCACTGCCTTCTGAGATGCTTGTGGCACTTGTCAGTCCCCTTTCCAGCATCAAAAATCCTGCCTCTGAGCCTAAGCCCACAGGTGCAGTCCATGCCACCTGCCTATAAATCCCTTCATAACAAAACCCTCCATGCTTGGACCTTGGGGCTTTGCTGTCTGTTGCTGATTCCCTGACTGTGGTGTCTTTTTAGTGCCTTGCGTCTCCTTAGATGCCACCTAAATTGATGAATGTCACCTTGTTTTCCACTATCTTCTACAACAAAATTTGCCTCAAAGTCAATCTTCCAGCCAGTTTCCCTGACTCTAGGTATAAAAAAGAAGAATATACGTCTCAGAGTTAATTTAGGCCAAGATTCAAGTCTCATTCTATCCTTTTACTAGATGTGGGATCTTCAGCAAGTTTCCTAATCACTCCAAGCTTATTTCCAAATCTGAGACATTGTAATAATTGCAATACAATGTGAAAGAAATATTATCAGGATTACATAAAATAGGCACATGAATGTATACAGACTGAGGCTGACTTTTAGTCAGCATTTAATACAAAAATTTCCCTTTTTTCCCCTAGTCTTCTCTGCCTCATACAGTGGAATACCCTGAAGCAATAAGAAAGACTGAGGAAGATCTACATAAATTGCAACGGTCAGAATCTCCAGGATGCATGGTTAAGTGAAAAATGCAAAGTATATAACAGTGTTTAAAACACGTGACTATTTTTATAACAGAAAGACGCAAATATCTATATAAATATTGCTTTGAATTTTCAAAAAGAAACAATGGTAGGGTAAACTAAAAACCAATCTAATTAATACATTGATTACCTCTGTAGAGACCGAGGGACCCACATGAAGGCTAGGAGCATGAAAATTAGAGGGATGACTCTGGAAAAAACTTTGCTTGACAGCTTTTACTTTGGAATATGTGGTTGTTTTCTATAATCAAATTTTCAAAAAGGAAAAACAAAAGTCCCTAAAACATGAACCAAACTAAAAAAAATGAATATGAAATGATCTAAATGATATAATGTTTGGGACTTACTTAAAAATACCACAACCAATTACAAAGTTGTGGTACATGGGGAAATGGGTGGGAAAATGTTGGCAAAATACTGATAACTGGTAAAGCCATATCTTGGGTCATTAGGGTTCATTTTATGAGAGACTCTTAACTTTACATGTGATTGAAATCTTTTATAATAAAAGTTAAGAATAAATTAATAAAAATAAATTGAAAACATCTTATTTTTGTTTGGAAAGAACAAAATAAAAGTTTAAAGAAAATAAAGTTGGCAGATTAAAATGATTAGAGTTTCAAAATTATAACTTTAGGGTATTACTTATTGGGAACAAAAATGTGTGTGCTAGCTTGGCTTTCCTTTGGCATAAGAATGTTGGGTATGTCTAAATGATAGCACCAAGATCTGGCCCTGAGTTTTCAAGTTCAAGAACTATTTTATTGGCTCACTCAAATGACAATCTCATACCTGTTCAGGAATGAAATACTCAGATATGCAATCCAGGACCTTCTCCTACCACTCTACTGGATTTCAAGCACTTCAAGAAGCTAATTGGTGAAATTACAGCACAAATTGTCAGTGTTAGGTCATAGACTACTGTAGATCCCAATGAACTATCCCTGTTTCCCTGGAGAGTGTCCCCTTGTAGATAGCAGACCTTCACAGCCCCAGCATTGACTGTCTTCCTAGGTTAGCAGGGAAGAAATATTGCTGCATTTGTTATGCTCCACAAGGACCACTTTTCTTCCATTCACACTCATCTTTACATCACTCTTCTTTCACAAACTTTGCAATGCATTACAACTCCCAAATTCACAATTCCTTTTTCATTGCTTACACTGTGTATTGGTTTCCCTCTGTTGTATAACATTGTTGTATTCAAACATTAATGCAAATTTGTTTCATTTTGGGTGTATTTATGCAAACATTAACTAATATGGCACCACCATTTTGCCTGAAGACCGAATAAAAATTTGAATAGGGCCATATGAATTTCTTCCTTCTCAATAGTTTTTCAACTGGCATATGCATTTAGGAATGGACTTGCTAGAAAATTAAGTGTCTCATGAAAGGAGCAGTAGTGACATACCCACTCCACTCTGGCTCATCCCCGAAGATTCTGGAATAATAGCCTGGAAGTAGTCCCATAAGGAAGTCTAACTTTTTCTGACTAAAGAAGAATTAAATTTCGCATAAGTTAAAGAGATTCGAAATCAACAGAAGCAACTCAAACTCCAAGTAACCAATTGGGTGTTGTTTTATAAATACACTATTAAAAAAGTAACCACCCTATTTTCTCATTACAATCAGCAAAAATGTCTATCTTGTCTATTTCTTTCTTCTTTTCAGTACAAAAGTACTAGCAAACTAACAGCCAGACAGCAACAGAGAAGTCAGAACAGGACAGGTCATTGAAAATAACAGTAGCGTGACAGTTCTTCCATGACAGGAAAATTAGGCAAAGTAAAACGAGAATTAAAAATAGGATTGGCTGTGACATTTGTTACATCACTTCATTTGAAAGGGAAAGACTTAATATTACATTACACTTAAATCTACAAGATTTAAAACTCTAATGAAATAATTATTACTCAAAAATAATTCAATGCTTTCAACAATATAAAAATACATGTACATAAGATTATTCTGTTTGAAACTGCAAAATACTGGAAACAATCTAAACATCCACATGTAGGAAAATGGTTGAATACATTGTAGTACATCATCACAGTGGAGCACTATGTAGCTATAAAAAAGAAAGAAAGAAAAAAGAATAAAGAAAATCCCTACTCACTGATATGATAGAGTTTCTAAGACATAAGTGAAAAAAAGAAAAACGCAAAAAGTACCTAAAATACCCTATCTTTTATTTAAAAAAAGAAAGGAGAGACAAGAAAATATACATGTATCTGTGTGTGTCTGTGTGTGAGAGAGAGAGGAAAGAGAGGAGAAAGAGAGAGAGAGAGAAGATAAAACTAACAATGAGAAAGGGAAAATACAAAAAACATTTACTGTTTGGTTTGAGGAGATTTTGCTGGGAATAATGATCAATGAATATATTCAAGGTACAGTTCACTTGTTGATTTTGAAAATGTTTTCTCTGGACTTCATACTTTATTTCTTTATTCAGATTAGCAGTAGTTTGGCTTACAAAATATTATCAGAATAAAAACTTCAAAAAGTTATTTTTTGGTGACTGCAATAAGATAGTACTTATATAATACATAATCTAATTTTTAAATATATACTTCAATAAGTGGCATTTGACAATACATTGTTTTCCTCATCATACAGTGGACTTCAATTAACTTAAAGTAAATGTCACGCTTTGCCCACTTATGTAGACACTGTTCTCCCTCCTTCTTGCTTTATTTGACATGGAGTCCTTCAGGACAGCCCCCATGATGAGTTCTCCACTTACCCAAGAGAAATGAAAAGTAGTCAGAAGATACTTCTCCAACATCGCAGATAACAGGGTAAACTTACACAAGATGACACTGGTTTGTTTTTCACTTACCCAGTAGATTACTACTCATTTTTTCCTTGTCACTCTATTGCCTGTAGATAAAATAGTAATCCTTTTTTTATTATTTTCACATTTTACACAGAGCTTTATTCAGCTTAATTTGAAACACTCAAATTTTAGCCTCAGAAACCAGAATAAATTTTCTCACAGTAATCACATTTTTTTCCTAAATAGACACATACATATGCTTGAACTACAAAATTATGCTTAACACGTGCTAGAATTGAACATTGACTTATAAAGGATCACATCAAGATAATTTGATCCCTGGTAGATAACTCTCTTTTCCTAGCAATGCATTATCATTGATAATATTATAGCCACAATAAAACAAAATCACATCATCCTTAAAGTCACTTTCTGCAGTAGAATAAAAAAAGATCATCTATTATGATATTAAACATAGAATTCCAGATTTGTGAGAGTTTAGACAACATAAACCTCTGAGACCCATTTCAATTCTAAAACCTACAGTTTATAAACTATATCATAAATCAGAAACAAAAGCAGCTTCTCGACCCCTTTTCAAAACCATGAACTCTGGTAAGAATTTACATAACACAAAGAAGTAAGTGCTTTGTGTAGTGTGGAAGCCCTCTATATGTATAGTCAGTTCTGGCTATCTCAAAGGACAAAGTGATAATCGCCATGCATCAGAAAGCAAAGTAGCAGAATGGGCACGGAGCCTGGCTTGAGAGGGAACCATTCACACAGACACAGCTTAGGGCCTTCCCTTTGGGACTGTCTTTCTCAATGTCACTTTCATTAGTAGAAGGGTAATAGCTAACACTGCCTCAAAGAGAAGAATTATAGATTCTCCTTCTGTCATTCCAGCAGAATGGAACTTTATGCACTGGAACTTTGGCTTTGTAGTGAGTATATTATCCATGGACTCCTTGGCAGAGTCTCACATTCTCTATACATTCATGAATGAAAAAATTGATATCTACATGTGTATGAAAAAATGATATCAATTATTACAAATGAAGTATCTTTTCTCTTCTCCTTGTCTTTACTGATTCTGAAGCTTCAGAGGTTAATGTCGGTAAAGTCATATTAAACAGAGGATCAATTTGAAATTTAAGCCAGAAAGCAAAAATGAAAACTAAATACTTACAATCTGAATGTATGACTTTTAAAAAAGGTATAATACCATCCAACTTAAATTCTAACTCAGTCACTGATCAAGACACAGGCACACACACACATATTCAACTTGCATTAAATGTAGGACATGAACTTTAGCATTTATAAATTTACTACAAAGGTAGCTTCATTAAATGAATTATGTTTCCTTGTTAATTTACTGGATGTTTAAAACTAGTTAATGTATGTCATGAAATCATAAGCAGAGAATTGGTAAATATTTTTTTCATACTAATGGACAATAATGCTTTACAGAATATTAGAAGTAAAAAGTTTAATTGTGAGCATTTTATTAATGTGCTATTGAATCCCTTAAAAACACTGAAAATTGAATAAATGTATCAAAACTTAAATAGCTTGATTGTCTTTCTCATCCATTTGCTTTGACTATATAATAGAAATTCTAAAATTTTAGTACTTTGAGAAAGTTTCCACTAACTTTAATTTTACAACCCATTAAAAAAAATAAGTTTCTTTATTTTTTTACTTTCTACCTGTACCAATCAATACATTTCCAAAGTTAAAAAATACATTTTGGTAACCAAAGGCAGTGTCATCAACAGTAGAGGCTGTTAATACATCACCACCATGTTTTTATGTCTGACAAATGACAATTTGGGGGCCACGTGACAAGAGGGAACTCCAGGCAGTAGCAGATGAGGACACGCTATGTAGGCTGTAATATGTAGGATTGA
The DNA here is from genome assembly GCA_004026905.1 of Hystrix cristata. Taxonomy (NCBI): domain Eukaryota; kingdom Metazoa; phylum Chordata; class Mammalia; order Rodentia; family Hystricidae; genus Hystrix; species Hystrix cristata. Next base: position 48,832 of record PVJO010008770.1, read on the forward strand.
TGGGAAGACATCAGCTCACGGAAACTCATTTAACTGAATTCTAAAATTTAGGAAACTAGGCTTTTTAATCACTTTACTACATAAAATGAAGTCTTGAGATTTAGGCATTCACAATTAGAGAATTATTATAGTCCCACTAAAGTGAGAATGATTTGAGAGCTCTATTTTACTAGATACTGTTTTTTCTATATATTTACTAATTTGATGTTATTACTCCTTTTTCATGTAGCTGTCTACACAGTTAAGGAAATAAGAAAGAAATACTGACAGTTGGAAAAATAAAAGCAATCAGGCAAATTAAGAAAAAAAGGATATAAACAAATCAACCTCAGTGAAAGCAAAATTAACACATTCATTCATTCAATAAGTTAATATCAGTGAAGGGTTTACTATATATCAAGCACTTCTTAATATCAGTCATAATGAGCTGCAGATTTTAAAATTCATTTCTCGGGGCATTCCGTGTGTCATATCTTAAATTAGCAAATAAAATGTGTGGGTCTTCCTCAGAATGATGATTGCATGGAAAATCTTGTTCAGCTCAACTAAGTGCTCTTGGCTGCTCTGGGCTATGGAAGTGAGGTGTTCTCCCCCATCCATCCACCTACCTTGGCGCACGGGGGATTAAACATGGGGCCTTTGCACTGAGCTACATCCCTAGGCTTTAAAAAAAAAAAATTGAAAACAGGGTCTCCCCAAGATGCTAAATTGCCTGAACTGGCTGGGCTTGAATTTGCGCCTCCTGCTGGGATTGCAGGCAGGCACCACAACACCCAGTTTGGAAGTAGGATTTTCCAAACCAACACAGTGGATGCCAATAGAAAAGACGCCAATTTAAGCCTCAAGTATACGAAGACTGATTTGACTTTTATGTGGTTTATTTGAAAGCTACTTCCATTGCATTAGTATTACATGACAGAAATGTTGACTCTTTTATCAGAGGAAAGAAAATTCAAAGTGGTAGACTTTTACCGAAAGGATATGTACGAATTACTCCATCAAGTTTGAATTTTCATGGTGAATATCACCTAAAAATTTTTTGCCATATTTTAACTACTTAAGGGTCTAAGAAAACTAGTTTGGATTATTCTATACTAACACTTGCATTTCTTGCTCCCAAGTCTGAAACAATACATATTAGACTCAAACATTCAATCACAAGAAAAGCA
>PVJO010008770.1:55000-73268 GCA_004026905.1 Hystrix cristata
TGGCCCAGTAGTTTTAAATGCTCAAAAATAGCATTCTAAAACTCTAATCTGGCTTTCTCCTATTGCTCCTTATTTTCAACTGATTTACAATGCAAGTCAAGCTTTAATAACTCTTTGGTAAAGACTAATTTTTCATGTTACCTAACTTTACAGAAATAATACGAGGGGCTATTTTTCCATAAATTGCATTCACTTACTCAATGAAGAAAACAAATTGTCAGAAACAACATTATGTGAAATACTTAGCTTTATTATTTTATATTAACATCTAGCTGTATCTAATCAACTTTGTTATTTTTATCTTGGCATTACAGTGAATGTGAAACACTCAGTGATTATGAGGGCACCAGTTAAATGAGTTCAGGTCAAAGCATCACCACCATATAAATGTCAATAGATTATTATTGGCTATAACTCCTACACCAGCAGCAGGAGTGCTGCTTGATCACAATTCCGTTCTATGAAGCCTTTAGGACAGCTGGGGCTATAATAAGAAAGTTTCTTTTCACATATATTCTCATGATTGGGTCTTTACCTCTAGACAATGTCTTTAATAGTTTCCTTTATCCTTCTAATGTCATTAAATATATAGACTCTATGGATCTATGTTATACCCTAGAAATATTACTTTGTTGTAATTTGTCCTCTGATTAGAGCCATTTTTCAAAAATAGAAATAATTTGATTAGAAATGCAATAGACTGTAAAAATTTTTTAAATGTTTTTCTTTTGTGAATCTTTCCTATACATTTTTGCACTTCAACTATCCTCAAGGTATTGCAAATGTTTCGACTCTTTTCTTGAATTTTAAAATAAATCTTGTTTTCACATAGTCTTTGGTTTATTCCTGTCTTGCCTAAAAAACACCTTCTTGCTCTTTTTTCATATTTATCTTCAGGACTTTCATCCCTGTTTTTCTTTCTTTTTTTTTTTTTTTTTTACTGTATTACATTTTCTATTGTATCCTAATGTAATTCCCTGGGACCTGCATTTTTAAAAATTCTTTCTTTTTCCCTTTACTGTAAGTGTCATTATTTCTTTTAAGTGTCATTATTTCTGCTCAGTTTATATTCTGTTGTCCATTTCATGGTGTCTTTTCATCTTTTACTCTTTCTTTTAAAGAATCATAATTTCTTTCACTGATAAATATAATATAACAGATATATATGTTCAGAACCTGGTATCTCTTTAAGGGAGATATCAGTTTGCCAGGAAAACAAAGTGATATTCAAAACCATGTCAATAAAACAAAAAAAAAGGCCACCAAATGTTGTCATCTACGGTGATTAGAGGTAATTGTTTTAAGCCGTATGAGGGAAAATAGAACCTAAAATAAATGTTCAAAACCAAGTACGTGCTATTTTTAGTGATCTGGCAAAAATCCGAAACAAATCTCTCACTTGCTTTTCTTAAACCTGACTCTTCCCGTCTTATTTCAAAAACCAAATGTGATACAAATAGTATGCTTAAAACTGTTAATATTTTGCCTGTTTTGTTGTGAAGTAATGATCACATGAGCATTTTACATAATGCTCATTATGGTTACCATGTGAAAAGATTAATACTTCAACATTCCCAGTCTTTACTATGAACAGAATAACATGCTAAATTCACGTGGAAACTGGAAAACCTTTCTGCGCGGCCATAAAATATCTTCCCGTGTACCATGATTAGGACTTTAGAACACTAATTTTTTTCCTTGTATGTTTAATGTATCCGAATAATAAAAACAAAACTAATAATTAATAAAACAATTTGAGTTTAAGCCTGCTTCTATGGTGAGGAGAAAGACCACAAATTTCACCTGAAATTAAACTGATTGATGATTGTAAACAAATTATATTCTGAGATTCATATGGAACAAATCAGGATGGCATGAGAATTCAGAAACTTGTCACAATACAAGACACATCCAAAGGTATGAAGTGAAAATACAGATATCTAAAGTGAAAACATTAAACACAAGGGCTGGAGATTTAGCTCAGTGGTTAGAGTGCTTACCTTGGAAACATAAGGCCCTGAGTTCGATTCCCAGCACCAAAAAAAAAAAAACAAAAAAAATTTGAATGTTGCATTGGTTATAAGTAAAAATATTAAACACAGAGCAAGAATGAATTTAAGGAAGCATGCTCTGCATACCAGCCAAAAGTACCACTTACATTCTATTCAATACTTTTTAAAAATCCATTTTACAGTTGTTTCATGGACTCAATTAATTTGAAAAATAAGTCTAATTTTTTACTTAATACACCAATTTTTTGTTTTGACTCAATAAATCATAATGTAAATGCTTAATTTTCTTTTCATCACTTTAGAAGTCAAGATGTGAAAAGTTTTCCTTATGAGAAGAGAAGGTTTATGGTCCTATGTACCTCAGTGGTACAGCAATTGCTTAGTATGCACGAGGCCCTGAGTTTGATCTCCAACTGAGAGAGACAGACAGGCAGGCAGACCAACAGAGACAGAGACAAGGTTGGGTGACCATGACACAGTAAACTACAAAAGAAAGATCTAGTGATCAGAGAAATTAATTGGTTACTGTTTCCAGAGACAAAAGTCACCATATAAAAATAATTTTAAAAGTTAATTGAATCCATTTAATGCAAAATTAGCTCCAGAAAACCAATCAATGGAATTTTGTTTTTTTTTAATGTAACAGTACAAGTACCACATCCCTTAAAGCATACTACACATAGCAATAGTCCCAGTAATTACATACTCAACTTTCTCACACGCACTTTGCTCCTTGGTGAAATAACAAACCATCTTGGAAATTATTAAATTTCAAAAGAACATGATACAAGCTACTAATTTATGGCATTTTAGTTTGGTTGAACTAAGAGAGAGGATTAAACTGCTTTAGAATTAAAGGCTTTTACTTAGTACTTTTACCACACATTCACTTCTGTTTACTCTTCCAAGACTCATAGCAAGCTAGGAAGGTAGGTGCTTTACCCCCATTTACAAATGTGGCTTTATCAGTCTACTGCAGATCACATATTTTATAAGTGGCAGAGTTGAGACTTTAAGTCATCTTTTGACACCATCTATTCTAATTAATATGATGCTAAACTTATGTAAAAACTGGAGATATGTAATTTTTCTCAAAATAAATTCTTTACTACAGTATTACCTTTAAAAATGAACCCACACTGGACCCATAAGAAGACATTATGTAGTATATTTTTTAAATCTCCTACTCTATTTTTTTTCTATTTTTTTATATTAATGACTTCTTTACCTTTAACTGCTCTGAAAGTATCGTCTTTCTACCGTGGTGTCATGACTTTGAAATACAATCTACTTAGGACCTTTTGATAGTATATTTAACTAGCTTTTTTCATCAAGTTTCCAGGTCCTTTATATACAGTAAACTTTGTTTTTCAATAAATCTTCCCATCTCCCAAGCCAGTTCTAACTTCTGAATGATCACAGGATAAATAGTGACACTGCTATGCAAGAATTACAGAATCGCATGAATATGCAAGCCCATCATCTGAAGTCTCTTATAGAAACAGTTCCACACTACATCAAATAATTTCTTAATTTTGTCAAGGGCAGGCATTTTGGTCATGATGCTCAGATATTATTTGTGTCAATGACATTGTTTTCTAGGCTACTTCTTATCAGTTATCTGAGAGAGTTCAATTTTATTTGTTGGGTAAATTTTCACCATCAATCAGATTCTTACTGTCTGGAGAGATCTCTCAGAATTGTATGTGAAATGATTGCAAATCATTTCATTCCATTTCAATTTAAATGCCATTTTTGCATTTTCCTGGTATTTGTAAGAACTTCTAAGTAAACTATCATGGATACATTTTAAGGGTTATTTAAGCTTAACCTTAAAAGGAAAATATCTTCTAAACCTTCTCTGAACCTCTATTTTCTGCTACAACTCACTAGACAGGAGCCTTATTTCTTCCATAACATCGTTCATTTCAGATCCAGAATTCACTTTGCCAGGAGGCAAAGTAGGCAACAGTCTATTTTCAGAAGTACTAGAATAGCATTTCTTACTTTAAAAAAAAAAAGTCAAGTTCAAAATTAAGCAGGGACCAAAAAAACCCTCTAATTTTCCAATTAGAGATAAAGTAAATATAAATGTAAATATCCCAAGAAGAATTAGTAGGTAGAATTATATTCCCACCAAAATGTTCCATGAGAAAGTGGAGAAGAAAAGACAGAGAATGCCAGAGATGCCAGAGATGCCAGAGACAGAAAGCAGGCAAGAAACATAAAATCAAAAACACAAGAAGAGATCAGAAGATGAACTAAATTAGCACTGGCTGCTATGGGTTAGAGCAACCACTATTTACTGCTGTCCTCTGTGGGAACTTTCCCAGTATTCATAGATTGTAGAAAACTCTAATCTGCATGTTGTGAAAACCTGATTTTGTGTATCTACATTGAAAAATTTTAATAAACTTATTAATAATAATTAGTCAAAACCAAATCATAATGATATCAAAGTGTTCTCCATTCCAATTTCTTTTGTTTTCTAATGAAACGTTTGTGTTTCCATCATGGGCTTCCTTTTGATCACCTAATGCCAGACAGGCTAACTAGCAATTTCCTTAGTAATTATGATTAGCATATAATTAAGAATAAATATCATGCTCTTTCAATAAATAAGCAATCATGAAGATAAAAATGGGAGCAGAGAGGTTGTTGTCAGTCCATCAAACCCTCAACTGATTATAAATTCTGCTGTAACCAGTATCTCAGATTAAAGAGCAAGTTTCTTGGCATATTGTGCCTGTGTCACAAGGAATCCTAGAGCTAAATTTATCCTTCTCTACCAGTGCACCCAAACATAATAGAAAAGTTAGCAGTGCCATTTACTTTCCATTTCTTTCCTCTTTAAAATGTCATCATTGTTTATGGATTCTTGCAGTTATACAAAGCCCTCAAATTTTAAATAAGAAGGCTAACTCCTTAAATTATAGTCTCAATTTAACAATGCTGTAATTATAGCTGAGATCATATTCTATCTTCTATCACTCACAACTTTCACAAAGCCATGTATCTTTTTTAGCTTCCATCATATCCAATTTATAAGATGAAAAATGTTAAACTAAGATTAAGTATAGAACAGTTTTGTTTTCATTATTTCTCCAGAGTTGGCTGATTTGATGATTTGATTGCAGGAAGCATAATTGAGTTTAAAGTGTTCTAGGGCAGGCCACTAAAGGAAAAAAAGAAAAGGTCAGTTGGGTCTAAATCAAGTATCTCTTTTTAAGAAGAACCCAGCATTATTTTAACCCGGCCATTGTGAGGCGATAAAGGGATTGCCTAAATCCAAGCATGGAACGAAAGATATTAACCTTTCTAAACAATGAATTTCTAAGTAAATAAATGAAATAACTCTTACGTAACTGCAGTGTGGTTCTGGTCTGAACCCCACCTCACTATGCCCTTGAAATTGACCCAGGATGGCTTACAGAAAAAGGTTCTGCTCTAGTCCTATCATGTTTTCTTCTATTGCCTTGTTCTTGCTTAACTGTGGAAATCTATGCCCGATGATCACTTCTTGAATCAAAGCCATAATTTCAGAGAATTTTCACTCACCCAAAGTTTAGAATGCTTTCACTCACCAGCAAACATTTGCTAAAAACACAGTGTGTGCTTGGAAGTGATGAAGCCAGACGAGGCCTCTGCTCTCAAGTGGATACTGTCTCACTAGAAAGTATTAGCAAGCACAGGTGTGACGAATGTTTTACAGGAGAAGTCCAAAGTATGGTCTATGGAGACATGGAAGGCATTTCTAAGGGAAAAATATATAATAATATGATGTATATAATGATGCAATTATATACGTATGGTATGATCAAAATATAAAATGAACGCTGAAATGCTTTAAAAAATTATTACAGTAAAAGACACATTGTCATTAATGCCCCCCACTTCAGACATACTTATCCCATCATTCTTGCCACTTTCTGAAGCAGTTCCAAAGTCCTGTTTTGTGAGTGTCCTTACAAGGTGTTATCAAAAATATGGTGAATGCTGCTACCAGCATCATTCAACAAAGGCAGGCTCATAAAAACATTATACTGTGTCCTCACCTCCCTTATTCACTGGATCTGGCACCATGCAACTTGCAGCTCTTTCCCAAAGTCAAAATCACCGGGCACAGGAAGTGTTTTGAATTAATTCTGGGCATCAAGGCAGCCACAAGAGTCCAACAAGAGCTGGAGATTTAGCTCAATGGTTAGAGTGCTTGCCTGGCAAGCACAAGGTCCTGAGTTTGATCCCCAGCACCAAAAAAAAAAAAAAAAAAAAAAAAAAAAAAAAAAAAAAAAAAAAAAAAAAAAAAAGAGTGCGATGAAAGAGAAACTTCAGAATTGCTTCGGAAAATGTCAAGAACAATGGGAGGAGTATTTGGAGGGAGATTAATAGCAATGTGTCTTTTACTGAAGCAAATATTTTTAAATTTAAACACACACCATATTTTTCAATCATACCTCATAAGACCCTGGGTTCGATTTCCCCAGAACTGAAAAAAAAAAAAAAAATGGAAGGGGTTGAGGAGAAAAAAAGGAAGAATTTTACTTATATATCTTAATTTTTTACTGTGAATCTACAGTCACATAAATTTCTTTTGTTTTAAAACAAACAAATAAAAGAAGAAAAAAACCAGAATTCACTAAAAAGATGAGCAGCCTAGTTACAACATCATACTGTAAGTTGGTGACCTACTACAGACTCCAGAGAATGTGGTTGTTCTTACTGAGCTAGAAGAAAGCTTAGACATCAAATTGTGAATTTTACTAAGAAAAAAATTATTTCAAGAATCTTGGAGAAATCTAAACCAGTTATGAGTGTCGGAAATTCAACTTTCAGAAATGGAAACGATATCCCTGAGGTAAAACCACAGGAAACACAGGCAGGGTCACAAAAAGATGTGGAACTTCTAGACCAAGTCAGGATGCTATTTAGGGAAAACAGGCAACCAGCCTTGGAAGTCTGTGCCCAAGGGTTAGCTTCCCACAGACGGCTGTGCTTTCAGTAGTTTCTTTCCACACTTACCTTAAGCTATTTAGGACAGTGAATCTGTACATCAGATTGCTATACATCAGCTGATCATAAAGTTGGCAGTGCCTATGTCTCACTTTGAAGAAGAGGGGGAGGAAAAACAAAGTGTGCACAAGGCTATGATGTACTAGCCACTAGGCTAAGAGAGCCAACAGTCAATTCAACTGAGCAACTAACAGACTATAGCAGTGTATGTTTGTAACCCTCTCACACGAAAACATATTTTAAGTGCTCCATGGTTTACTCTTGTTTCCACAATCCCCGGCACAGCACTAGGTACCAAGTTATTAGTGGGTGTTCATTTAAAGCTTATGGTTTGATTGACTAGGCAAGCCAGGCGTGATGGCACATACCTGTAATCCCAGAACGGAGGAGGCTGAAGCAGGAGAATCACTGTGAGTTTGAGGCCAGCCTGGGCTATGTAAAGAATTCAAGGCCAGCCTGAACCACGTAGAAAAACCCTGTCTCAAAAAAACAAAAACAAAACAAAACAAAACAAAAACAAAAATAAACATGGAAAAGAGATCATTCATTGAAATTGTCCATGAAATCTATAAATCCTATAAATTAAAATAAAAAGGCACTTCTCTAACTGACACACTAAACACAGACCAACCACTGTCCTGAATATTTTACATATACCATGTTACTTAATCCTCACAACAATCCAATTCAGGTAGATTTTAGTGTTTAAAGAATGATAAAACTTACATTTTTCCATTTTTTTCCCTTTCTCTTCTCTTTTCTTTTTCCCTTCCTTCTTTTCCCCTTCTTCCTTTCTTGTTCTCCTCTCTTTTGAATATCATCTTTCTTTTACCTCATATCTATTATAACTCTTTGTCCTTATTTACACTTATGGTTTCTCATATCAGAGAAACAATTCGATGTGTACTCACGAGTGTCTGATTTATTTCACTTAAGAGTATGTTCTCAAGGTGCATCCATTTACCTACAAATGTCTCTAGTTTATCCTTTTTTATGGCCAAGTAGTACTACATTGTGTAGAAAAACCACATCTTCTTCAGCCATTCATTAGTTGGGTATAAATCTGCTATAAATAAGGAAGAGTGGGAGAATGGAAGGGAGGGATGAGAAAGAGGGAGAGAAATCAAAACATATCATGTACAGGTACAAAATAACCATGATGAATGTGATCATTATGTATACAGTGTACCAATACATGTTCTTGGTAGAAAATAAATAAATAAATAAATTCTTTAAAAAATAAAATTAAAAAAAAAAAGAATGAGAAACCTGAAACCCAGGGATAGTGACTTGTCCAGCTAGATTTAAATGAAATCTGACTCCAAACACCATGGTCTTTTCCCTTCACACCAGGACTCCTTCCAAAAATTCTTCAGTAATATTTGGCTGGCATATCTGTATTTTGTCTTGTTTGTTTAAGGGGTATATGAATATATCCATGTTTTAGTGAACATTGAGTTTATTCCATTATAGATTAGAACTAGTCTACTCTTCGTAGTTTTGTTTTGTGTTTTACGTGATTATTAAACATTTACACTGAAGCTGGCCTATAAACTGTTTATAGACATCTCCTACCTGGATTTTGCATAAAACATTTTAAATGATAAGAATAGCCAAACCTCTCTAGGCATGGTGACACAATTGTAATTCTAGCACTTGAGAAGCTAAGGCAAGAGGATCATGAGTTTGAGGTCAGGCTGAGATACCTAGCAAGTTCCAAGCCAGTTTAGACTACAGAGTGAGACCCTGTCTTTAAAGAAAAAAGAAACAAATTTTAGAAGTTCATATAGGGATAGTAGGATGGGACTGTAATTCCAGTACTCTGGAAGACTGAAGTAGTAGATCAGTGCAAAGGCCGTGGGCTAAATTCCCAATATAATTAATCAAAAATTTAAAACCCCAAGCCTCGGGAGTTTGCCTCTCATTACAAAGAAAATGTGTGAAGCTCTCTGGAAAGTACAGAGTTCCAGCCAGCTCCCTCTCCTATGCCCCACAACAGTGCAAGCCTCCTGCTTCTCTGACGGCTGCTGCAGTGCCCTGCCCCCTGTCTCTTAGTAGCTCACCTCACCTCCTATTGACAGCAGGTAAAGTTATCTGAACTTCTTTCTGTACCTCAACATGCCAAGCTGTGCCTATATTGACCCCTCTCCACAACTTTTTCTCCACTTAGCCTTCTCAGGAATCTCAACAAAAATGGCTAATGGTTAACCTTCCTTCCTGCACAACCACCCTCTCTTTCTTTACTAGAGCTTTCCTATAGGTATTTTTAAATAAAAATTAAAAGCCTCTAGGACCCACATACCTTCAAGTTTCGGCTCCGCCTCTTTCCTTCACTTCACAAACTTTTCAAAAGAATTAACCTCAACTCTATATCTCACCTCCTGTTTATTTTCAACCCGTGGCTACTGGGGTTTCTGCCTCTGCCTCTTCCCTGGTGGCCTTTTCACATAACACAGAAGACTGTGTTGAAACTAAACCCAGTAGACATGTCACAGGCTCCTCAGAACTTGACCTCAGCAGCACTGACACAGGTGACTATTTATTATCTGTAAGACACACTTTTTCCTTACTTTCCTTATGGGGTGGCTCCTGCCTCTTTAGCTTCCCTTGTCAGTTCTATTTTGAAGGATGCTCTTGTCTTCCTAACCATTAAATGTGGGTGCTCCTTGGCCTTTCTCCAGGTTCCCTGCTCCTTGCACTACGTACTCTCTTACCATGCAGTCCCATCCACTCTGTGACTTCAGATACATCTGTACATCACCAACTCCTAACCTCTATCACAAGCCCAGACCCCACTTCTGAGTTACAGACTCCCATATGTCTATTTGCCTACCTATCGTCTTTGCTTGGATGCCACTTACCATTTCACTCTCAATGGGTCCAAAGTTGAATGAATCATCTCCCCATATATCTCCTCCCTGTATATTCCCTAGCAAATAAATGTCTGACAAATCTGCCTATCTGTCCTATTCTATCTGTGTTCTCCAACACCTACCTTGGCTTCCTATGCTCCAGCCATTCTAGCCCTCTTTCTGCCACCCCCAACACCTTTACCCCTACCAACAGCACTACCTCTAGAAGTGACAGTGCTTCATACATGCCACCAACTCTGGTAGTTATTTCTCCCTGAAACCCTGTGAATACATGAACATTCCAAGCTTGAGTTTCAAGACACAGTGGTTGGTCAGGACAATGGGGCAGGAATCTGAGTTCGAGGCAGCACTCTCTTCCCACCAAGAGGAGTAACCAGATCTGCCTCTCTCTCTCTGGAGAAAGCAACAGGTCTGTGGTATCCATTTTCCTGAAGATTAATAACAGGGCCCATTCTGTCCTTTGTCTTGAGGTTTCTACCCTTACTGCTTCCCCTGGGAAATACCAGAGTATGACACAATAAGAAGCAGGACCAGCAATTGAACTGCACACCCTTTATTTATTTGAATTTCACTTTTCCTTCAGACATGTACATATATGGCTCTCTGTATCACTGGGTATATTTTGTATGCTAGTCAGTTAAATGAAAGAAATATGATGCAATTACCAATAGAAATAAGGTTAAAGTTTGCCTACTGGAAAGATCCTCATAACTTTACAAGACATAAAATGTATTGTTATGACCTACATACTTCAAAGAAAATATTTTAAAAACTGTCCCCCTTACATCTTTCAAAACCGAATATCCTATAATCACTTCAAATGCATTTAATAAATATAATACCTGTAAATATCCCAGGAATTTTTTCTGTATTGGGGATCGAACACAGGGTCTTTGCACTGAGTTACACTGCCCCAACCCCCATCTCTCTTTTATATTTTGAGACAGGTTCTTACTATATTATTAAGTTGCCCAGGCTGGGTTTGAATTTGCAATCCTGCCTCAGCCTCCTGAAGTGCTGGGATTATAGGCATGCACCACAACACCCAGCTAGAAAACTAATTTAATTTCAATGTTTTAAAAGTATTTAGGTTTTTCCTTGCAATTTAAGACTGAAAAGGCCACACGATTCTTTCATAGATTTAGAACAATTTCATCAATATTCAGATTCATTCACATTTGTAGAGCCTGTAAATACCACAGGCATGTAAACTAGGTAATTGGCCTCTAATTTATATACTTTAACTCTAGAAACTTGCTTAAAGTAGAAATACAACACTTTGGCTTTTTAAATCCACTTTACTTCACTTTAGTACTATGTACCACAAAAGAAAAACCCAAAGCCAGCACACAAAAGTAACAGGCATTATTTATCAAATGTATAAAAGAACATGGTCCACACTCTGTCCCTTATAAACAGAACAGTTGCAGGTTCATTTTTGAAATGTTTCCCATCATTTCTCAAATGTCATTGTGGATTTATCACCCTCAGGTGTCCCCCTCTACCCCTCTGCCGTGTTCATTCCTAAGCTTGCGCAGGTGACTTCTAGAGGAATCCCCCACACAAGTGACAATGTGAAGCGTGTGTCAGTAAAATGGCCTCCACCTTGTCCTGGACCCTTCACAGGATCACCCCAGGGCTCCTGATTTTCAAATTGAGAAATTCTGCTCCATTATACTTTCACTTAAACATCATCATTATTATTATTGAACAAGAAGAAGGCTGGCCCTTCCCTTACTTTTCTTGTCCTTACCCTCTGAGGGGAACTAAAGAAAGCACTTTTATATTTACAGCAACCACTTAGATGTATTAAAATAAATTAAAACTCCATAGAGAAGAACTGAAGTGTTTTTTTCTCTTTATTTCAGCAATCTCAGTTCAAATATTTGTCTTATGTAATCATAATTATCCTCAATGTTACTAGTTTAAAATCAAATAACTGGAAATTTTGCAACTAACAAAAACAATTCATCAAACAAATTAGTGATAGGAAGATCAGTATGACAATTGGTAAACAATGACTTGCTACATGAGTCTATTCAGCTACCAAAGCCTAAAATTTACTGTAATTTTTATTTTGCATACTCGATTTGCAGATATATTTCTTGGATTTGATCAACACTCTGAGTCTTCTAAAATACAGATCCCCTAACCTTTTGCAGCAATATACATCTTATAAAACACCTAATAAGAGTAGTTTCAAGCAGTTACAAACTGTTTTCTTACTGATATGATTGGAGCTTACATCTTGACAAATATATTTTGAAAAGCATGAAGGCAAAAAGTTTCAAATTACTCTCATCGAAATGAAAAATGCTATCCTCATTTCCCATCAAAATTGAGCCCCACTATCCATCCATTTCCACCTCCATAGATAAAGAGCTGAAAGCAATAAAAACTGAAGCAAACATATTATTCAAATTTTATGAGGATACTAAGATAAACAGTATTTAACTAATAGCAAAAAGACAATGCATTGGGCTAGGATTTAGCTCAAATGTACAGCATGTGCTTAATACGTTCAAGGTTCTGGTTTCAATCCCCAACACCACTAAAAATTAAAAATTAAAAAAAATTTAAGGGAATGTATTTTGTCCAAATCCCAGAAAAATTGACTGAGAATAATCCAACAGTGGATGAACTTGTTTGGTGAAGTAATTAAAGCAGAGCCCTTGCTCATTCAAGATCTACAGAGAATCCTCCCATGACTTAAAATGTAAATTAGATCTAGCACCCCCAAGAAAATGTGGATTAGATATTATTTTATCCTGAAGTTGTCAGTGTTCTACATTATAAAGGTGAAAGTATTTTTGTTGCACAAATTTTCCCTATTTTCTGTTCAAAACCCAGAGAGCTCTTACTTCATATTCAACTTTCCCATTTGACCATATCTGTTCATAATATTTCTATAATGTATTTTTTATGTGCTTTAGCTCATACTTATTGAGGAAAATTCTAAAATCTAAATACAGAAGTCATATATTAAAAAGGAATGTATTGATTCAATGGTTATTTTCATATTTATGTAAATGATTCATGAATTTAGCAGAAAGAAATTTTAAACATCACATATAAGTACCTATAGATAACAGAGAAACAGAAATGTGCTAATATAAATTGAGAGATTGGAACTATGTAAAAATTGACCTTTTAAAAAACTTTCATGTAGCGACTGGCATCTTGAGAAACAGAATTGCCACATTTTTATAAAAAGCAAAACAGACTTCTTATTTTACTTATACAGAAAGAATAATACACTCTTCTTCACTTGATATATATTGAGGCATCATTTTAAATATTTATACAAAGAAAGCAAAACATAAACCTACACATTTATTCTGTATCTGTTTGATACCATTTCTTGATTTAGAATCATTGATTCCAAAGGTATATACATTCATTTATAAGGTATATCTGACTATGCTTAAATCATTTATCATTAAGACTAGTTTTCTAGATACCTTTCAGGTGACATTAAAATGAAAGCTTAAAAACCAGCTTATATAAATGTGAATTTCTCCACTCTCATTTAAAATATTGATAGTTTCTTTTATTTATAGAAATATAAATACTATGGTCATTAATGGATGATTATAACTTAATAAACAGAACATGTATAATGCTGTATCTATAATCATAATATTGAAAGCAGAAATATTCTAATCATTTATTCTAGTAAAAACATTGTTTTGAACAAATTGCCAAAGTATGTATGTATCTTAAATTGTGGATCAAACAGAAAGAACGTAAAGTTTCCATTTAGTAATTTAAAACAAAGTGAAACATAAATAACAGCATTATTCAGCCAATGAATCTCCAACTCTAGACTTCCAGATTATAAATAAGGGCTATTCCAAACATTATTTAATTATTTCAGAGCTACAAAGATGGTAAATATCCAAAACTAAATATTTTTCCATCCTTTGGAAACAATATGAATATTAGTGGTGCCTGACATAAATGGCCTTTGCTCCATTTAACATTTAATCAAGTAGTTAATATTAAAACTGGAGACAGAAAAGATGTGTTGAAAGCAGTTACTTGTATATTGAGATTTGCAGAAAAACTACATGTGGTTCCCATTGTTCCATAGCCAACATTTTGGAATTTCTTACAAAATGGTATATTTACATTTCTCAAAACTGAAAATGTCTGCCTTCTTATTGAAGTTTACCATATGTCAAAACACTTCAAAAGCTAAATATTTTATATAAAAAGGCAAAAACTGACTAACCCATAATGTATATAAGATTAAGCAAAGGAAATTTAAGAATGTCAAAAGGAGTGTTCTAGTTGTCAGTTAATTAATGCTTGAATAAGCTTTGATAAATCGTAACCAAGCTCTTAATTTATATGACTCTACGAAATATGTCAATTATATTCTTAAACAATTCATTAACTCAAGAATATATATTTATATAAGTTCATAAAATACCATTATCTTTCAATCAATGCAGAGGTATTCAATATAGGATTTTTGTATTTATTTAATTAATATAATCAGTAAACACAATGACTTCAGGATTTACAACATGAATCATTCACATGGAATCTTCTTCAGTTTGCTTCAAAATTAATTATAAAGCAAACTTTCTCAGTTTATGTGCATAGAAATTACTCCCCAAATACTTGAAAGCAAATGTTATTAAGCACAGCTCACCTACATCAATGAGATGACAGAAACATCAAAAACTGCAATCTGTATCCAAAGGCTACCTGAGTCAACTTACTGTACATGCTCAGACATTTTACTGTTCTGCAGGCATGCTGTTGCAAGCATAATATCCATTTAACATATGGTAAATGTGGGGAGCAGCAAAATGCACCTAGAAAAAAAACAGCTAATGACAAAGAGCAGGTAAGTGAATACTTCAAATCTCAAAACATATACCAATCAGCAAGTCAGAATAAAATCTCTCCCAGGATATGAACAAAAATGACTAACACAGATTTTATTGCTTGCATCTTTTAAATCATAATAACTGAAAAGGTTATATATATATATCTAATCCAAGTGAACATAGAGTCACAGACTGTTACCACTAGAAGAATAATTGTATCAGATGCCCAAGTAATAAGTATTTTATCAAGACTTGGCAAATAAAGTTGAGTAGAGAAATTCTAAAAGGTGACAGAATCATGGGATAATAATGGAGGCTTATAAAACACATTCTGTGGTTGATAAAGTAGTTGACTTCTTGAGAAAGCTGTAAAATTATCAGGAAAAGGAGAGCAGATGTTACATATTTAGATTCAGTAAAACATTTGATGCACTGCCTTGTGAAAAGTGACTTGAAAAATTAATCCAAATCGACTTGGATCTGATCAGTGTCACACAGACTGAAAACTGCTTGCAAATCAGTAAACAGAAGATCATAACAAATGGCCATATATCCATTTAGGGTAGAGATTAGCCACTGGAATTGGTGTTAAATCTGGTCCTGGTTAACGGTTTTGTAAGTAGTTTTTTAAAAATAAACTGATTCAATAGGATTTTCAAATACTGCTGCATTGAAGGCAATGCTTACAAAGGAGAAAAATTAAAACAGTAGCATTACAAAAGAAGAGTCAAATACCCAGGAAACAATGAGAAATTTAGCTTATAAAAATTCACTCTGGAAAATAAGCTGTAACTATAAAACAATAATAATGATTTTTTTAAAAACATATATACCAGAATTTACAGATGCAAGTAAACACAGTCCTTCAAAATATTCACCTTGGAAAGTCAAACACCTAATCCAGCAATACTATCACTGCTTTAAAATGTTTGGGGGAATTCATCTTTGAAATTATCTTCGCAAATCAGTACCAGTAAATTTCAGTGCCCTGTATTAACTGTATTAAGAATGTATCTTATCACAAAATAGCCATGCTTAAATTTTCCCCGCACTTTATCTGTAATAAAAAATTATGTTTCCCGGCTTCTTCATCAGGCACTGCCAAATAGCTTTTGGCTAGATCCAAAATTAGCACCATCTTTGGGGAGCTAATATTTGTCTTCACTAAAAATATGTAATAAAACATACCATAGATATGTTTTTCATAGTCCTATTTATTTCTCCAGCACTTACAAAAGCCTAGTATATGTCTATCTCTACTGTGTGACTCTGAAGATACTACAATAACTGAGCAATTATCCTTGTCTTCAAGGTATTCATTCACATTTACATAAGTAGTTATACTGTGGCATAATGACATTCTAGTAGATACATGCTCAAGAGTCTACTAGAGCAAAAAAGGAGATCTGGACAACTAACCTGAGAATGCAGAGGAAGAGTCTTCAGGGTACCAAAATTTGAGTTGAAGCATGCAGCACAACGGGGGCATCCAGGGACGGGAATTCTAGCAGAAAGAGAAATCTGAGAAGAGTAAAGTGTTGGGGAACTGGTAGTAGCTCCCAGTAAGAGGACAGCATAAGTGATAGTGCCACTGCAGATAAGAAGGCAAGAAAAAAAATTAGTATAACATCAGATTAAACATCATATTAAAGAGTTTTAATTGAATTCTTTAGGCACTTTGGAGCTCCTGAGATACATACTAAGGAATCATACGATCTGCATAAAATCTGTCATTTTAGGGATTTATCTAGGGACCATGATTTGAGGAGGGAGAAACTGAAATTATGGAGAGTAGTTAGTAGGTTTTTAATCCCACTGTTGCTGGGCTTTATCCTCCGCCATTCCACCCAAGCTGTTCTTAATAAGGTCACTAATGATTTATACGACAGTAAGATCTCAATGGTCAACTCTAAGGGCTCTCTGCCCCTCCTTTGATGCACATTTTTCACTTGGCTTCCAGGAAAGCATCCTGTCTTTGTTTTCTCCCTATCTTGTGAGTCGTTCCTGTTCAATCTCCTTTTGCTGATTTCTACTTTTCTGCCAAGCCCCTTTGTGATGAAGCACTTCAGGACTCAGTCCTTCCTACTCTTCTCTCTCCTGATGTTTTGGTAATTATACTCAGTAATTAAGTATACAGTCAGCATTAAGTATATTCTAAATCAACCGGGAAATAAACCAAATGTCCATCCATGTGACAGTAGATGCCTAAATTGGTATCTGTGTTCCATATAACCTTATACAGCAGTCAAATGAATTAAATTCCAAATATACGTATAATTTTAACAGTTAACAATGAAACATAAATATTGTAAAGTAAAAGTGTGATGCCTATAATCATATGTACAAAAAAATGAAAATTCAGAGATAAATGGCAACAGAAAATGTTTAGATTTGGGTATTGTTCAAAGGAATTAGTAAAATACTTAGACAAACTGTCTAAGTAACAAAAGAAAGCAAAAGCAGGAGGAAAAGAAGAAAACTCATGAAGATTAAAAAAAGACAAGTGTTTCCCTTATATGAGCACCAAGATATAATTTAAGAAATAAAAACTTAGCACTGCCGAGTGTTCTTTGTCTTTTTTACATGGAAGTTATATCACAGTCAGTATTTCCGGAATGCATAACCCGGGAGTGGGTATCAGACCACCTACCTCCTCATGCAAATCATATTTCTCACTCCCATGCACAGCAGATATTTCCAAGATGCCCCATCTGCCCTCCACTAACATCCTCGTATCTCCCATGAACTATCAGAGCTGGCCTATAGTAAATGCTCAAATGCTTACTGAATACTTTGAATTTAACTCATACAACTAGCATTCCCTCCTTAGACTGGTTATTTTTTATTTTGGTCGCAGTACTGGGATTAAACCAGGGCCCCCTCACTGAGTTACATCCCTAGCCTTGTGCGTGCGTGTGTGTGTGTGTGTGTGTGTGTGTGTGTATTTCTCCTCCTCCTCTAACCCAAGGCTTTGCAGATGCTAAGCATGTACTCTACCACTGAGATGTATCTCCAACCCCCCTCCTTTATTTATTTATTTTTTTTAATTTTTTTTTATTTTATTTTAAACCAAGAACATGTATTGGTACATTCTACATACAATGGTCACATTCATTACATTAATTCTGTACCTATACATGATGTATCTTGGTTCTCCCCCCTCTCCCCCCCCCCCCTCTGCACCCCCCCTCCCTATTTACAGCAGGTTCATTCATCATTTTCCATATTTTCCCTTTCCCCTCTTTTTCCCCTGTTGCCTTTCTGCTTTTCCCCTTCTTTCTTTCTAGCACTTCTCTCCTCTGCTCACCATCCTCCTTTTATATAATATCTATAACACCTCTTTGTCCTTATTTACAATTATGGTCTCTCATATCAGAGAAACAATTCGATGCGTGCTCATGAGTGTCCGATTTATTTCACTTAAGAGTATGTTCTCAAGAAACATCCATTTATATATGAATGACTCTAGTTTATCCTTTTTTATGGCAGTGTAGTACTCCATAGTGTAGAAAAACCACATTTTCTTTAGCCA